>JALIGW010000003.1:32092995-32350495 GCA_023053685.1 Diadophis punctatus similis
TCTTGTCACCCAGGCAATCCACGATCTCTCTATTCCAATCTTTCTGATCATGGCCATCCCAGCTAATGGTGACAGAGTTGTCTTCCACAGCTGCTGGTCAAGAGGCTGGTGCTGGCTCCCTGGGGGGCTTGCCCCCCCGACCAGTGCCTCTCTTCTTCACTGCCCCTCCAGGGTGGCTCTGACCTGGTTCCGGTCCGGTTCCAGGTCCCCAAACAGCTGGGATTCGGGGTTTCCCACAGAGCGGGGGGGACACCTGTAGCACTGAGATGTTGGCTACGCCCTTTCTCTGTTAACTAAGTCTTGTAGTTTGCTGATCTTAATTAACATTTGTTCAAACATGGGTAAAGAGTTTGGAATGAATGTTATTCCTAAGCTGTTCTATAATAGCTTTGATTAAGAGAGGCTTTCTCCTGTAATGACCACTAGCTTTGAGGGCTTTCTAAAAGAGTTAAAATTCAAGAGCACAAATTTATCAAAACATACTTCATATGTCCTGATGACATAGACCATAACAGATGTTGGGAGAAGAAAGCAGGGAAGGGTAGTTCCCATCATGAAATGTTTGTGAGGTTATCCAAGGCATCTGGATGAACAATGATGGAAAATAATTCTGAGAAAGCCTGGTTCAGAAAGCAATCTTATTGTCAGTGGCAAAAGGAGGAGGAGGAAGGAGAAGAACAAGAAGAAGGAGGAGGAGGAGGAGAGGAGGAGGAGAAGGAGAAGGAGAAGAAGAAGAGGAAGAAGAAGAGGAAGAAGAAGAAGAAGAAGAAGAAGAAGAAGAAGAAGAAGAAGAAGAAGAAGAAGAAGAAGAAGAAGAAGAAGAAGAAGAAGAAGAAATAATGACCAGTTTTGATTGTTTTACTACAACACGATATAAAATTTTTGTGGCCAAGAACAAAATTAAAGCAATGCAGCATCCCTACATTTTTATTTCAAATGTAAAATCAAAGCAACATTGAAGAAAGAGAATTGTTTATTTATTTATTTATTTATTTATTTAGCATGTAGCAGAAGAAAGAGAAAGATGAGAGAGAGAGAGAGAGAGAGAGAGAGAGAGAGAGAGAGAGAGAGAGAGAGAGAGAGAGAGAGAGAGAGAGAGAGAGAGAGAGAGAATGGAAGAGAAGAGAAGAAGAGAAGAAGAGAAGAGGAGAAGAGAAGAAGAGAAGAGAAGAGAAGAGAAGAGAAGAGAAGAGAAGAGAAGAGAAGAGAAGAGAAGAGAAGAGAAGGAAGTATATACTATCTTATCATCACTGAATTGATAATAGGACTTACTTCGGAGCATGACTCTACCAAAAACAGTGTGGTCTCTGTCCAAAGTGCTGCAATTCCAACGATGGTGACGGAATTGGTTCTGGCATTCCCGAATCCACTCTTTAGCTCCTTCCCCAATGGATTGCATGATATCTGGGTAACTCTGGCACAAGTGCCGCTGTTTATTGATTAGTCCTGGTATGTTATCACAGATCACCCTTGTGCCCAGGGCCCCAATATACCTGTAGGGATATAAATAATGTCTGTGAAATCATCAGAACTCAATATTTCATAAAACAGTTAATGCTATTAATGAATGAAATGAATAGGTAGCTACAGACTTCCTTAATACTTTCATTTTCTTTCTCAGTCTGGCACAGACTGCTCATAGTTTCCTGTCCATACACATTTCTCTAATGCTATGTATCCCATTTTTTTCACTGCATAAAGATAAATTTAAATATACCAACACTGAAGCAGTTAAAATTTATGAATATAGTTGCAGGTAGGAGACACATTTATCTAGTTAACAAGGCAATAATCAACAACAAAATGTTTTGCAATGGCAATACAGAAAACTTTAAAAATGTAATATTTTGAAATCCATATGTAGGCTTATATCTTTAAATGTTTGTTAACAACAAGATTATTCAAGATTATGTCAATCTTTAATTCCACATGATATTATCATTGCCAGGCTGAAAGTGTGATAGTACCAGAGGTGGGTTCCTATCAGTTCTAACTGGTTCTTTAGAACCGTTAGTAAACTGGCGATGATGTCACAGAGCCGGTTCCGTCGGTGCCGGTCTGTGGGTGCTGCCATCTTGGATTTTGCTTCTGCGCATGCACAGAAGCTATTCTTTGATTGCTGCAGGGGGGAGGGTGCGTGACCCTGAGTGAGCCGGCAGCCAAACAATCCAGAACCCACCCTGGATAGTACTGTCATAAAGTGGATCCATAAATGGTTGGCTAACCAAATGCTCAGAAAGTCAGCATTTATGGCTCTATATCAGGATGCAGAGCATTAATAGTGGGTTTCTGCAGGGATTTTTCTTGAGGGCAGTATTATTCAATAGTTTTAATAATGATCTAGAAGCTGGGATTAATGGGCTGCTTCTCAAACTTGCAACAATTCTACAACAAAATGGAGGAAATTGGTTTTCTGCACATTCCACCAGGTTGGGTAAGATGATCCTTATGGTCCCTTCTCATTCTATGATTCTGTGATTTAAAATTGAGGAAACAGAGCTGAAGGAGAGTAGGGAAAATGTATCTGATGCTTAAGGAATTATGGCCTTACACTTAGATATAATTTTGTGGCAATGGCAGCTGGGCACTTTCAGATACAATTACTATATTAAGTTGCACCAAGAAGTCTTCTGAAGTAAAATGACAAGAAGAAACATGCAAATAATTATTGGGCTCATTTTTAATGAAATACTTAAATCTCTTGATATTTGAAAAGGAAATGAGATCAATGATCTTAGACTTCTCTTCCCAGAGAATATATGGGTTTTGCCCTTAATAAGCAAATGCATTGTATTATGTTATGTTGTGATGTTATGTCATGCCATTTCTATGGTAAATTAATACTATAAAATCTAACTCTAGTACTCTGGATTTCTTACAGAATAATATTTTATATTTAGTGCATATTTAGTTCAACTTCAAGAGCATTCTATTATCAATCTTGCTTCAGCCCTCACTCTTTCTAGCAAATATTTTCATATGTTAAGTATCTGAATGATTCTTCCAACAGGAACACAATCTTTGTGTGTGTCAAAATGTGTTCTGACTTGGATTTGAATTGCTAACATGTTAATCTTATACAGAATGGTTAAAGAACAGGACATTGCTAACAATTTTGTACAGCTTAGACACAAAATTATCCCAGGTCAACATCTCAGGTCAAAACAACATGTATCTCTTTGATAAATTGATGTTCTTGGAATCCAAACAAGTTAAAGAGCAACATTTCCCAACAGTATTAAAAAGCAAAGTATCCAGGTGCAGCTGGACTATAACAGTGGGTTTTAAAAGATGCCATTTTTTCTGTGTGTTTAAGATTCTGCAAATTCATTGTAGGTGTCAGCTTAAGAAATTCCAAAGTTATAGGCAAACATACCAGAGGTGGGTTACTCCCGGTTCGGACTAGTTCTATAGAACTTGGCGGCCTGGGTCGCTGGAACTGGCAGTGACCCAGGCCTGCTACGCCCCCAAGCTGGTTCTCTCGGCGGTGCCATAGGCACCGCCATCTTGTTTTTTGCTTCTGCGTATGCGCAGAAGCTTTTTTAAGTACTGTGCACCTGCGCGCCTGCACAGCGCATCCCTGAGCGAACCGGCAGCGGGAGAATCCAGAACCCACCCCTGAAACATACCAATATTATATTTTTTTAAACTCTTATGTATTTAATGGGTTGCTTCAATTTGAGTCTTCAGGCTGCAATGCTGAAAACGTGGCTTTTATTTTACAGAAAAATAGGATGAAATGTTCTTACATGTGACAGAAATGAGACCACCAAATAAAATATAATAAATCTCACAATATATTATCACATTGCTCCATAAGTTTGCCTACACATGGAAAGAGCTTGTTTATGACTATTATTTATTTTATTTATTTATTATTTGGTTCTTCTATGCCGCCCTACTCCCAAGGGACTAGTTACTTACATAGCCCATTGCTTCATGGCATTACATGGAGATTGCCTCAATGTTTCTTGCTAACAGTTCTGAAAGATACTCTATCTTTCAATTAGGGTTTGAAACTGAACCAAGAGTTTCTTGCCACTTTGCCAGATACGTATTTCATTCAGGGACTGTCATCTTACCAGTAGTTCTTAAGAAATTGTGATACATTGTACTTCCTGTATAAAACAGTCTTAGGAAAAGTTATTTGGCACTAAAAACCTGAGTTCATTAGGACTTTTCCCCAAGATATTGTACATATGATTCCTGCTTTAGATTAATAAATCTTCATTGTTTTGTTTGTTGTTAGAATTCTCTGGACTTTCATATAAAAGATGTGAATGTTTCCCACTGAGGATTTAAAAATGGTTAAAATAAATAAATAAATAAATAAACAGTTGTGTCAAATATGGAATTCTCCACATCGATCAAACAAATTCTTTTTTTCACACCAGACAGAAAGCATTGTTGTTATAATAAGTTTTTTATGTGTAATGCTATCATACTACATATCTCTAAAGCTGTATTTCTGGCTGAAAAAAAATGAAAGTCTTGGGTAGAGTTCAAAAGTTTTGAGTTCCTAGACTGGAATTAAGACCCTCCCTTTAATGATAATAATAAAAAAGGGCTATATAGCTGTATTTCACTGTCTCCCACACCATCTGCTATCATTTGTATTAGTCATGAAGATAGCTCACATCCTTATGAAAGATCTGTGAATACAGACAAAGTCCCATTATTTTTTTCCTCTTAAAATATTTTGTTTCAACTCTGGTGAGAAGTTGAGGTCATCTAGGGCTGGCATGGTGGATGATAAACATTGCTCCCCACATCCTTGGCAAATGAGATCTGTTTTGGCTAACATACATTATTTTCACAAGCTGGCTGACCAACTGCTCAAGAGAAAAGACAGGATACAAGAGGCATTAGAAGGCTGTTGTCAAATGTGCAGCAAAACATGGAGTATATGGGGGGGGGGGAGGGACCATGGAATTCAGTCATGACCTGAGGAAAAGAAGCTTAATGCAACAACTCTATAGTTTCTTTGAACCAGGCTCTATTGTATAATGGTAGAAACAGAATGTTTTCTTGATTCTTTGGCTCCAGGTCAGTAAAAGCTAGACTGTCCCTATTCTACCATGGACTTAGTGGGAACTTACCACAAAGTGTGTATGAAACCACTTGAAAAGAAGATTGCCTATGATATCCTGCCAAGTGATATGGAGAATTTTGTTATTCCCTAGCTTCCGGACTGCCTGTAAATGTGTGGTAAAATTCTCACCACTTAGAAGAATGTCAGAGTCACACATGGTTACATGTGTGCTATGGAAAACTATTCTGGTGAATCAATGTTTTCAGCCAACCACAGCCATGGCTAAAATTGCAGAACCCCTTGTTCTTCTATGACAGTGTTTCCCAACCTTGGCAACTTGAAGATGTCTGGACTTCAACTCCCAGAATTCCCCAGCCAGCTTTGCTGGCTGGGGAATTCTGGGAGTTGAAGTCCAGACATCTTCAAGTTGCCAAGGTTGGGAAACACTGTTCTATGACCTGGAAAAACCAAGATGGAACTCCTGGTTCCATCCGTAAGCCAGAGTAAAGATTAGTTTTAATTTAAATAATAGAGAAGAACTCTGGAAATTATGAGGCAGTGCTCTGCAAATAAAAGTGTTCTTCCTCTAATATTTCTAGTTATTTTATAAATAATTAAGATATGGGATAAGTTGCTTCTGTACTGATACTTTTTTCCAGCTATTCACTCTGCATTCAGGAATCCAGATGATATCATTAAGGAATAAAAAACCGTTGTCTTGAAATGATGGAAACAGCAATCTTTCCAATAGTTTTCTAATGCAAAGAAAATAGATCTAGAAACTTGTAAAGTTCAAAACTGTCCCCTAGAAAGTAAGCTTAAACTCTGAAAGCACAACTGTCAGTGTAGCTCCTACAGTTATTTATTTATTATTTGCTTCATTTTGCTTTATCTGTTTAGGTTTCTGTATTTTTAGAATTGTGTTTAAATACTGTTTAAATAATTTCATAATACAGTACATATAAAAGTAAGGTGCATATACATGTAGCCATTTTGATTTTTAAAACTTTTTTTAAATTTTTAACCCGAGGGAGAGAAACTATATTTTTAACTCTGCAAGCTACTTTTCATTCCCTTTGAAAATAAAACTGAAAATAAATCCATTCTTCTGGCACTAACGGATACCTATTCTTCTTTTTCTGTACAATTATCAAGCTAATGAAGCAAGATTTTGGCTTATGTCAGCTCCCTTTGCTCCATGCTGCCTATGGATTTAGAAGCCTATAGGAAAAAATGTATAGATTAACCCAATATTTCTCAACTTTGGCAACCTTAAGATATGTGGACTTCCAGAATTCCTGTGACAATAGGGCATGATGGCAGCTATTTGTCATTTGGCAATTCTGAATTTTCTCTTGTCTGTAAACACTTTTTTCTCCTATCCAAGGTTTCTTGATTTCTGTCATAATAGTGTATTTACCAGCGGCTCCTCAGCCTCTTTTATCCCTTCCACTTCTCAGTTCTTTGTTTACACTAACTTGTTTGACACTAACTTGGTAGATGCATTCGGACATTTTTCTCTTTATACAATATTTATTATAAATAACACTTGTAATATTTATTTTGCTCTTACTTGAAGAATATTAGAACATTCTGCTATATTTGTGTTATTGAGCTAATTTTCTCCCTTGAAATAGATATTCCCACATCTAGAAGTATAGTACATAAGTTTACTCTACATGTGACATACCTCTTAGAAAGATTATTTCATTTGTGTCTTTGAATAGTACATATAAACATGTCTGTTCATGTATCAGTTCAAAATTTCATACCTGTGAGAACAATATTTTCACCTAAGCTTGTGCTGAAGGACTCACAAGGCTGAATTGATTCAGTCCCACAAGTGCTTAAAATTCTAGGTGTGTGGAATCCAAATATTCTGCTTTGTATCTTCAATGAATATCTATCCAGAATCATTAAGCATATATCCTTCCCACCCATTCATCAGGTTGATCTTGGAATCATCAGGTTAATTTGACTGGAGTTTCTGGGAAAGTAGAGTAAATCAGTAGCAACCCAGAATGTCTTGGGTTTACTATGAAAAATATGAAGAACCGATGATGGACACATCTTTTTCTCACTGAGAATATAAACAGTCCACAATCTTTCTCTTTGACTATAATAGGTCTTTTCTGAATGACATTAATTACTGAGTAATTAATGCAGACTGCCCCCAATAAGGCTCACTGTTCTTTTCTGTCTAGTTTATGGTGTAATGGATATTACAAAAGTAATGTTAAATACAATGTTAGAAGATCATATTATCAATCTCAGTCTAGCTTGCAAGAAAAAAGAACAACAACCATTATTCTCTGTACTGAATGCTGATGGTTTAAATGACTTCTTCCAACTTTCATCATTATTTGATCTCTTCAAGCTCTTTGCCTTGTAATTGGCTATCTCTATAGTACCAATTCAACTCATCATCTCATCTCATTCTAGATCAGTTGTTCCCAACCACTGTGGTTGGGACCCCTTTGGGAGTCGAATGACCATCTCCCAGGGGTCGCCCCGGCATCCTCAGCTCCCTCCCCCACTGCCACAAGCCTGGCCATATTGGCTCAACTCGCCCGAGCCCTCCGATTGGTCGGGAGAGGAGCCATTCGGTGAGAGGTGTTTGTGACGCCTGGCGGCCGAGCTTTAACGGCATCAGCTAAGGGGCGGGGCATTGCAAAATTGCATGCTGGAGAGTACAAGGCGGTGCTTAAGACATCTGTGGCTGCCCCTGTCTCCTGCTCGCAGCGACAATTTCTTCCCGCTGGTGTTGAAGGGAAAGGGAGTCACGGGAGGGAACGTCCAGCCAACGACCACTTAAGTTTCACAGCGCATGATGGTGGGAAGGAGGACAGCTGGGTCAGAATCGTCTGTCTGCCCTCTCGCCCTCGGCTGGCGTGGAGACCCAGCGAACAAAGAGGCAAACAGGGAGGGAGGGAAGAGAGAGACTGAGAGATATTAGCGTAGGGCTAGCCTGATCATACAGCCTTGGTGCTGAGGGCGCCACCACCAGGGGCAGGAGGAGCTAAGCCGGAGGGAACTGGAGAAGGAGGTAGTGCCAGAGCATGGTCCATCACCGCCGCCCTGCTCCATATGATCAGGCTAGCCCTGTGCTAATATCTCTCAGTCTCTCTCTTCCCTCCCTCCCTGTTTGCCTCTTTGTTCGCTGGGTCTCCAAAATAATTTTATGGTTGGGGGTCACCACAACATGAGGAATTATATTAAGGGGTCACGGCATTAGAAAGGTTGGGAACCACTGTTCTAGATGGTTTGTTTATCAAGCCGAAGTGGGAAGTCCTGACATAGAAGCCTCTGTGCAATTCAAAAACTGTTTGACACAAGTGGGTGAAGGCCGATTTTGAAACATGTTTTAAAGTTTGGGAGATGGCATCCACATTTATTGACAATATATTACAGGGAGAACTGTTTCCTTTGCTGAAACATGAGCATATGAGGTTCAGAGACAGAACCTCCCAATGGCACAATTTTAAATCATATTATTATTATTATCTCTATTGTACCTACGGAGCCAATGATTTAAACATTTGTCCACTTCTCCTGCCAAGGGTCTCAATTGAGGCAAATATTATTTTAAGGATAAAGCTGAGAAAGAGAATACAGAAAGGTCACAGATTGCTTTCTTTTCCTGCAGTCCACTGTGCCAACAAAGTCCTACTTCCAAAGCGCCAGCTTCATGCTGTGTGAGGTGATTACTGTCTGCAGTGACAGGCCAAAATAACTTAAAAGACCTGTTCAGGCATTGCTTTGCATTAGAAGACCCGTTCCATATCTGCCTGTATGCAGGCACAAAGACCTAATCAAGAATTAGAAACACTACCAGTTGCTTGCATATGGCACAGTGCAAAAATGTACAAAAAGAGGAAATATAAAAACTACTGAATAATTTTTCCTGATCTAAATGTGATGCACCAAAAAGAATCAGATTTAAATTATAATAGATATGCACAATATAAGGCCCATAAATTGATCAAGGCCATTGGAGGAATTCTAATATCCATGGATTATCAACATTTCAAATTCCTGTGTAGGAAACCAAGTCAATCAAAAGCAGGAGTTGGAATGGATAATTATCATGTGGGTTCCTCACTTTCCTAACCTTTCCCCTTGCATTCAGAAAGTTCTAATGGAGCTGGCTTTTCTTTGCCTTGCTGCTGATGCAGCCAAACATCTCTCTCAGTGTGTGATTGTCAGAGAAAGTAGACGACCCGTATTCCTAAGGAAGGAACAAATCTAAAAATGGAGACAGATTACAGATTACAGATTATTATAGTTGGAAGGGACCTTGTAGGCCATCTAGTCCAACCCCCCCACTCAAGCAGGAGTCCCTACACCATTTCGGACGAATGACAGTCCAATCTCCCTTTGAAAGTCTCAAGTGTTGGAGCTCTCACAACCTCTGCACAGGAGGACAGGAGGACAAAATAGACCAAATAGAAAGGAAACTGAAAGAATAGAAAGCACGCCTAGTCTTTTACAATTCCTGCTCTCTGGAATGACCCCCCCCCCCGGATTTCTGCCGCTCTCACACTTATGTAATTCAGGAAACTATTGTAGACATGGATGTTCTCTCTGTTATGAGGGAGAACATAACTTTTGAGGCCAATTTTTGTTCTTTTGCTTGTTTTGTTTTGAATTCTCCTCCCCCCTCTCTTTGTTTTAGTTCTCTCCCCCTCCCTCTCATCTGTCTATCATGTATCTAATAATCTTCTTAGCTACATAGAGTCATTTTGGATTCAGGAGTCTTATAAGTTAATAATTTAAAAAAAGTAAAATAAAATGTGAAATTAGAGGGAGTGAAGAATAATTGTGGTAGGAGTTGAAGAAAATTGTGAAGAATTAGAGGCAGTGACCATGTATAAGAATGAATACAAAATGATAAATTGAAAAGTTCTTTTTTAATGATTACCATAATCCTCTGGGGTCAATATAAATAAATGAAAAATGAATCCCTTATGAACTTTCTGATTAAAGTCATCGGTGAAAGCTTGTGGTTGATGATACTTATCCAAGGCAGGACTTTTAGAGAAATATAGAGCCCAAGCACTCCTTTTGAAACTACTCTAAACTCTGAAGACTTTTCCCAAGCCAATCATGTAAGCAATGCTTGTATTGCATCAAAGAAAACCACACCTCAAAACTATAAGAAACTATGGTTATAGAACTATTTTATTTAAAAAAAAATAAAACAAGACAGGAAAAGCACAAAAGTCACAGCTTCTGGGATTCCTTTTGATCCCTCAACAATAGCTCTCCTCAGAATGATGAGACTGCTATGAAAGGGATGGAGGCGTAAGAGCAGAGAACACCACAATATTTAGAGGTACTGCCAAACTGTCCCTCTTGTAAGATGCATTTGGTCCCTTCCTGATTTCAAAGTCTTATTGACGGACAGAGTGCTGGATTCTGAGTTCTTCACACAATTCCTTTCCAACATTCTGCAAAGCCCAGTGGAACAATAGGAGCAGCGTGTTTAGCAGAATCCCTGCTGCTCCAGCTAAATAATGTTTAAGCAGTTGGACGTTCTTAATGAAGTTGAAATGGTTTGGGAGACATTTCTGTATCATACATACATATGACTTTGTTTTGTTACTGTTTGTACTAAATATTGCAGGTGTCTGAAATACCTGCTTGCCAGAAATAAAATGGGATTGGGGGGGGGGGGGGAGGAACAGCTAGAATTATTGCCATCCATGGATTTAATTACCAAAGATTTTTTTAAATAATAATGCCCAGAAATGTTCTCTGTTCTTTATTACTATTTTTTTTGTTTTTGGACTGGACTCATTATTGAGTGGTTTCAGGGTTGAATTCAAAGTAAACATTACATGCAAATCATAAATCATGCATCTCAGCAAATAACCTAGCATTTACAGCTTTCATTTGACAAAGATGTTGGCCATAAAATAGTTATTTAACCAAATAGGCTGAACCAGCAAAGAAACTGATTGGTAGAACTCAGAATAGCTACATTCCTGTCAGATGCATCAATGCAAACTATCATGACATGTGCATGATAAAGTTATCATAAAACATTGTTTGCATCACAATAACTAATGCAGAACATAAATTGCAACATTTGCATCATTACATTATTTATTTGCTTTCCCTTCTCTTTCTAGACTGCTATTTATTTATTAGATTTGTATAGCCACACTTCTTATTTATGAGACCCTGGGCAGCACAGAACAATTAAAAACTACAGTGAAAATACAAATATAAATAAATGCAATAAATATACAACCATATTAAAACTATCACTAAAAGCTTAGTTAAGCACGCAGTGAATACAATCATACATCCCATTCAGTACAACTACTGAAAGGGCTCTACTACTAGAGTTCCCAGCATGATGACACTGTTATTCCTTAGATCAGGGGCCTCCAACCTTGGCAATTTTAAGACTTGTGGACTTCAACTCCCAGAGTTCCTCAGTCAGCTTTTGCTGGCTGAGGAACTCTGGGAGTTAAAGTCCACAAGTCTTAAAGTTGCCAAGGTTGGAGACCCCTGCCTTAGATGACAGGACCCATAACATGCTTCTCCTTTTAGATCTAATGGGATGGGTAGATGTAAATGGAAAGAGATGGTTCTTCAAATATCCTGGCCTCATAGAATACATCATAGAATGTAGAGCTTTATAGATCATTACCAGCACTTTGAATTGCATCTGGAAGCATGCCGGTAGTCAAACCTACTCAAGGAGTACACATAACTGCCCACACTGCTGCATTTTGGACCAGATGCAGACTCTAAATTCTCATCAAGGCCCGACCCATGTAGAGCACATGAAGTGATCCATTCAGGAGGCAACCTAGGAATGAGGGACTGAGAGCAGAGCCTCCTGATCCAGGAAAGAGTGCAACTGGTGCACAACATGAAGTTCTACAAAGGCCCTCCTGGCCAGGGTTTTCACCTACTCTTCAAGTAGGAGTGCCAGATTCCATACACAATCTGTTTGAGGCAGAGCTACCCCATTCATAACAAAAAAATGATAAATCCTGGGAAGTCCCCAAACCCAAAGCCAATCAGTTTTGCCAGAGTTGAACTCTGTTGAACAACAAGTCTGTTGTTCCCTATCCAACACCCCACAGCTTTCAGACATCAGGACAGGATATAAAAAGCATTGCTTAGTTTGCTGGGGATGTAGATGTAAAGTTAGGAATCATCAATGTGTTGATGTTAACTTACTCAGTGGTGATGGAAGGTCTCCCCCAGTACCTTCATGTAGATATTAAACAATGAGTGAAGAGTCCTTGGTGCTCTATAAGCTTGCTTGTTTTCATTTTGATGTTTCATTACCCAAACTAAGTAACATCATCAGTGCCAGACAGCATGCAAATTAGAAAAATTGCCTGCAGTCACACTTCCACCAAAGAACAACTTTTCTTCCTGTATTAATGCCTACTACAGCATGCCTTACCTACCAGTGTCAGATACGAGGGTGAGTCAAAACGTAATGGCATTTTCTTTAGGACAGATATAATTACCAACACAGGAACATGTAGCATACATCAAAATGAAGCTGATCCTGACTTCCGGTTTGGAGCGCTTCATCGCGGACGTCCCTCGTTGGACGCCTTTCCGATCTTTGTTAAAAGCCGCCAGAACAGCTGTCTGGTGGCTTTGAAATCTCTTCCCCGGGCAAAGGGGAGAGATGAGAGCCTGACAGGTGGGGTAGAGCCCCCCCCAGCGCCCTAGGAGCCATCTGGTAGGGCGCGAAGGGAGAGCTCCCCATGCAGCCTGTCTCCAGCTCCGAAGATCAGGAAACCTCTGCTTTTGCAGAGCTAGATGTCGTGACCAGCCGCTGCTTCAAGAATGGGATTTATAATTATATTTAAACTACAGAAGCAGACAGAGAGAAACAGGCGTGAGATGGGCAAGTACTGAAACCTCTTTTTTCCTTTTTTTTTCAACTCCTGGGCAAGCTTTCACTTTGGCAAGGGAACAAAGGAAACAGAGTAACAATATGGTGATTGAGAAGTGAAAGTGACTTTCGTTTTCCCAGAGGCTTTTTTTTCCCTCTCTCTCTCTTATGGAAACTTTTAACTTGGAAAAATGGTTTTTTCTCTCTCTGTCTCCTAACTCTGGATTAAAGTTATAATAGAAATATTTCCAATAATAAAAGACTATCTGATTTTTAAACTGGAAAGAACTTTAATCAGGCATCTGGCTTTCTTTCTTTTTTGTACTCTTTTGAAACACCAATGGCTTCAAAGTCTGGAAAGATTGTTTTGACTAAAAGAAATGACTATTCATCTGGATATATTTCTAAAATGCAACTTAACACTGAGCTAACACCTCCACAGCTTTTGACACCTGAAAATTTATTAAATAATTTAAAGATTATGAAACATGAACTTACTTTGGAATTTAACCAGAAAATAAGTGAGATAGACAAAAAAATGCAGGCTGCTTTGAAGAATATGAATCAACAACTAAGATTTGATGTGTTAGAGGTTTGCAAAGGCTTAGCAACAAATATTGAAGTTTTGGCAGAACGTATTGAAACAAATAAACAAGCTTTGGCAACTTCGGTGAATTACATAGATAAAATCCAAAATGACATTGCAAATTTTGAAAAAGAGGTCTTAATGACTCAGTTCAGATCCATGGAAGTTGCTATAAGGATTAGAGGTTTGAAAGAAGGATTATATGAAAATTTAAAAGGCAGGATGGTTGACATATTGGATCAGGTGTCTGGAATTTCTAAAGCGGAATTGGCTACACAAATCGACAAAATATACAGAATCAATTCGTGGTACGCTAAACAAAAGCATTTACCAAGGGATATTGTCATATATTTTACCACAAGAGCTCTACGGAACAGAATTATACAAGCAACGTTTAACAATAATCTTATGGTGAATGGTCAGGAACTAAAGATTTGGAAAGAAATCCCCTCTAAAATGCTTAAAGCCAGAAAAAGCTATACTTTTTTGATTGATGAATTTAAGAGATTAAATTTACAATATAAATGGGAAGCGCCAGTTGGAGTAGCAGTGAAATTTTCTGGAAAAAGATACCGGCTCAACACGATAAAAAAAGCTACTGAATTTTATGTCAATGTTCTAAAGGCTGATATATCCAAGATTCCAGAGGAAGGATGTATGAAAATAAAAGAGGAGGAGGAGGGGAAGCCACCTTTGATGGATCAAAAGGAAATAGATTCAAAAATCCAAAAGGAGTGCCTGAATCAGATAGCTGGGGAAAAGGAGATGGAGGTTTGGGATTAGACGGGAGACGACTCGACAAATTCGAATTTATTGAACTATTAAAAGATGAACTATCAAGATACAAAACGATGTGATGTTGAAATATATTGGACGGATAGAGACTAATATGATTGTATTTTATCTTTTCCCTATCTAATGATTACTTATGCAATATTTAGTTAAGTTTTATATAATTTTGAGGTTATTTTTAATGTTGATAATATTAGATATATATAGTTTGTTGAAGATTTGTTTATTCTTCTTTCATTTTCTTTTTTTGTTTATTGAAGTTAGTGAATTAATTTAGAATAATATTATCTTATTAATATCATGATGAAATTTAATATTTGATGATCACTTATGTAACATTTAGTTAAGTTTTATCTTAGAGGTTATTTTTAATGTCAATAATATTAGTTTAAGATTTGTGTATTTTATATTTAGTTATTACTTATGTAACATTTACCTTGTATAAGATAGAGGACTGAAGGGAGGAGGTAGGAGGTTTGTTTGTTTGTATTGTTAAAGAGTTTTCTCTTTCTTTCTTTCTTTTTTTTTTCTCTTTTTTGTATCTTTACTATTGTATACAAATGCGATATATTAGCAGTGTATAATTTGGAGTTGAAGTTTTTTAAAAATAGTGTTCTTTTTTTCCTTTTTTCTTTCTCTTTTTATTAACAATTTAAATTTATTATTATGCCCTGTATTATCTCTGGGAAGTCCGGGGGGGGAGGTGGGGAGGGAAGGGGGTGGGTTTGGGGGGGGAGAAAAAAACAAAAATGTTTGTACTTTATATTTAATATTTTGCTATTACTTATGTAAGTTTGTACTAATAAAACTTTTTTGAATAAAAAAAAAATGAAGCTGATCCTCTGTGGATCACATCCCTACTTCTCAACATAGTCACCGTTTCTCTATAGCAATGTTCAAATGAACATCTATAGTACCTTCGAATGAGAGCATGTATCCCTGTCTCGTAAAATTTTGTTGACTGTTCTTTGAGCCACTTCTTCACTGCAGTTTTCACTTCCTCGTCACTGGAATAATGTTTGCCTCTCAAACCCTCTTTCATGGGGCCGAAGAGATGATAGTCTGAAGGCGCTAAATCTGGTGAGTATGGAGGATTATTATTCCAGTGACAAGGAAGTGAAATTCATCATTGTCTTGAATGAGACCAATCACTGTTGTATCATCTGCAAACTTCAGTATTTTAACAGAGGGATCTTTTGAGATGCAGTCATTGATGTATAGAGAGAACAGAAGTGGAGATAGCACACAGCCCTGAGGACTCCTGTGCTAATTGTGCAATACAAAACATTTTGCCGGAAGAGGCATTAGGAGTGGAAAATTAGTGTGGCACTTGTGATTATTTTACAAGTTAACCCAATCATAATCTTGGGCTGGGTGGGGTGAATTATATTTTCTTTTACTTACAATTACATCTCAGTGTCTACTAGACTTTCTACTTGAATGGATATGTGTGAGGCAGAATTCTCTCTTATGAATGACTAACTCAGTCAACCTATTCTTATATCATTTGTTTCCCAAGCTAACCTTCTTTCCTTCTACCACAGTTATTGAAATCCTTTGTTTAAAGGCAATACTGTATTTTAATTACAGGTAGTACTGGACGTCCGACCACAATTGAGCCCAAAATTTATGCTGCTAAGGGAGCCAGTTGTTAAGCAAATTTTGCCCCATTTTATGAACTTTCTTGTCACAGCTGTTAAGTGAATCACTGCAGTTGTTAAGTTAGTAACATACTATAGTTGTTAAGTGAATCTGACTTCCTCATTGACTTTGCTTGTCAGAAGGTTGCAAAAGGGGATCACATGACCCTGGGACACTGTAATGGTCATAAATATGAGTCAGCTGCCAAGCGTCTGAATTTTGATCATGTAACCTTGGGGATGCCGCAATGGTTCTGTGAAAAACGGTCATAAGTCACTTCTTTTTTAGTGCTGTTGTAACTTTGGTCACTAAATGAATGGTTGTAAATCGAGGACTACCTGCATAGTTTTACTTAGTCCTTTTATTTATTTATCTCTCATGGAACAACAATGATAGGGCAAGCCACTAGAACATAAACTGAGAGCAAGCCCCACTCCTTACTAGCACTGATGATGTTACCTAGTTTGGGTAATGAAATATCTGCAAGAAAACAAGCAAACTCAGAGAGAATCAAGGAGCCCTCATTTCAACCCTGAGGTATACATATTCTCCTTTATTGGTTCCTTTTGGAAATAATTTACTAATTTCTTTTAAAATAATAATTATGTTACTCTTTTTCTTATTTTTGTTCTCTTAAACAAAGTCACATACCATATCCAGGTCTAGTCCTAATGATAGAAATACTCTTGCATACTTTTAATATGTATGCATTAGGAAGCATCTCCCCCCCTTTTTTCCCTCTCCCCCAATATTCACATTCCGTTTTTCATGTACTCAAACATTCATTGGGCAGCATAAGAAGTTGTTGGAGAAAGTGAGGAAAAATTGGACTGTATCACAGCAAAACATTTCTGGGAACTTTGAGAACTGTGAATGTTTTTCTGATGGGAATAGAGCTCAGTTTTTCTGAAATGGAAATACGGAATAAGACTTGAGTTGGACCATTTCCAGTTTGAAACAAGTTGGGTAGTTGGAGAGTTAATACATACCAGGGAGCCAAAAGAAATACTGTAGACCTGGGGTAAGTAAGCAATAATCAACCCTTCCTTCCTTCCTTCCTTCCTTCCTTCCTTCCTTCCTTCCTTCCTTCCTTCCTTCCTTCCTTCCTTCCTTCCTTCCTTCCTTCCTTCCTTCCTTCCTTCCATCCTCCCTCCCTCCCTTCCTCCCTCCCTCCCTCCCCTTCCCTTCTGTTCCGTTCCCTTCCCCTCCCTCAAAATAATAAAATAGAAAGTTGATATTCCACAATGCATCAGGTTTCAAGATTCATCCTCTTTTTGTAGAATAAGCACTACTCTACATAAATAATAATTGTTGGCAGTTACAGATTATAAAGAACAAAAGAGCTCCCTTAAAGAAATGAGAAAGGTAGGGGACTTCCGGCGGTGATGTCACGACAGTCAGAGGAGGGCGAGCGGAGCTCCGCTCCCCAAATCTGATTTTTTCCGGCCCGGGGCACCTTTCAGGGCACATTGATCCAGGAGGGGTTAATGGATTAGTGCAGAAACTCAAGGGGCATTGAGATGGAAGGCAACTGCCCAATGCAACGAAGAGAAACTCCACAAACTCAGTGCGGAAAGAACACTGTCATCGACATGATGGCCGACTTGTAGTCGTGACAGCCAGGTTAAGCAGAGGAAGGAAGAATTTAAACTTATACACTGAGACGTCGACAGGCTGAAGAAACCCTGTGCCGTAAAAGGAAAGTATGGACGGAGGAAGACAATCCAGAGAAATCAATGGTGGAAAAAGTGAGTCTCGGAGGAGCGGGGGAGGAAACCCTGGAGATGGTGGCGACACGGCAGTGAGAGCATGACTAGAGAAAGAAAGAGGACACCTTAGAGGAAATGGAGGATTGGAGGATCAGAGGAAGGGGAAAAAGATTGAGAACAGTGATAGAAGTGTGGAAGTTAAAGGAGGAGAAATGGGTGAAAAGGGCGAAAAGAAGAGAAGTAAAGCAGCTTTGGATGGACTCTTTATGTTGGACATAAACTTTTGACATTGGACTCAGACTTTTGATGTTGGACTTAGAACTAGCTGGTCAAAAATCGGTACGTGGGAACTAATTAAAGAAGGAAACGGACATTGTTATAAGAAGGCAAAATGTATTAGACAACCGAGACCAAAAGATTGAAGAGAAAGGACAAATAGACTCTTGTGGACAATATAGAGAGAGTGGTGGATGGTATTAACCATAACTTGTAGCAATTGTTATGAATATAATTATGGTGATTAAGGTATATACATTACAAGAATAGCAACATCTGAATTGTGGGGATTATATAATATAAAGATCGGCGATTGACTGCTTAAACGAAACATAATAACTAAGATATAGTGATACTGAATTGAATACTTGAAGAAAGCTTTAAAGGACTGAGTATAGGATATATTGTAATATAACATTTAAATACGTATTATATATTAGAGATTTATTATTATTTATAATTAGCTATCTATTTGAGATTGAATTATTGAATTATTACTTTGATATATATTGTATATATTACTTAGTTACTACTTATTTATAATTAGATGTTTATATGTGTTAGATTGAATTAACTTGGAAATAGTCTGTTAAATTTTGGTAAATAGATAAATTGACTAATGGATTAATTGAAATTAATATTAAGTCTTAATATTAAGCCTAAACATCAAGACCAATTCCTGAAGAGAGAGTAGAATATTAAATATAATAAATATTTGGCGGATGGTAGAGTGGAAAGATCTTTATAAAATACTAAGAATGTCAACTACAATAACCATCCCAAAAATTGGGAAAAAACCTTCATCTAACCCGACATTGACAACGGCGTCCCCCTCAGGCCAAAGATCTATAGAAGGATATACTCAGTGCTGAAAAAACAAGCAATGTGACAAACATGCAGATGATGCAGGCATCACTGCTTGCAATACAAGAGACAATGATGAGAATGCAGGAGAAGATGGATAAGAACCACAAAGAGATGAAAGAAGATATGCATAAGATTGATAATAGAATAGGCATAATACAACAAACAATAGAAAAAAATGAACAAAAAACAAAAGTAGTAGAAACTACCTGTAGATTAAAATGGATTTTTACCCCATAGGCAAATCAGAAATAATACTAGGATAGTACTAAACGTATTAGAATATTATGAGATACATAGGGAGAAACAAGCAGCGCTGATTTTTCTAGATGCGCAGAAAGCCTTTGATAGTTTGAATTGGGAATTTTTTATTCAACAAATACGAAATATGAAATTTGGTTCAAATTCTGAGAAAACGATAGCAGCAATATACTCAACACAAAATGCCAGCGTGATGGTGAATGGAGATTTTAGGGAAAGGTTTAAAATCTCCAAGGGAATAAGACAGAGATGTCCATTGTCACCTCTAATCTTCATACTTTCAATAGAGTATGAAAGTATGAAAGTATGTTTCATACTTTCATACTCTATTGTTTTAATAATACAGGTTAGACAAAAAGAGGTTATAAAGGGAATTAGGATAAGAAGGGAGGAATACAAAAGGCATTTGCGGATGATTTGGTATTTTTTATAGAAGACCTGATAGAATCAGGAATGATTTTATTGAACAAAATAGAAGAATTTGGTAAGGTGGCAGGACTCAAAATTAATAAGATAAGACTAAAATACTAGCCAAAAATCTTACAATAAATCAGGAAAAAGAATTGGCTGAGAACACTGAATTGCAAATAGTAAAAAAAGTTAAATACTTAGGAATTTGGCTGACAGTGAGATGTTCAACAATAAAAGAGGATAATTACAAAAAATTATTGCAGAAAACAAAACAAGATTTGGAACAATGGGGGAAGTTATAATGATCACTAGTGGGGAAAATTGCCTCAATTAAAATGAATGTATTTCCAAAATGGCTATATCTATTCCAAACGATTCCCATAAAATTAGATCAAATTTTTTTGTGTGAATTAAACAAAATAATAACTAAATTTGTATGGGCAGGGAAAAAACCTAGAATAAAACTCAAATTATTAGGGGACAGTCGAGTTAGAGATGGCTTCAGACTCCGGGATTGGGAGTTATAGTATCAATCAGCAATACTAATGTGGATTAAAGAATGGATATCTTTAAATAATAAGAGAATACTCACACTGGAAGGACATGATTTGCAAACAGGGTGGCACGCATATTCGTGGGAAAAAAAAGAATATAAAACATACACATTTTCAAAACCATTTAATTAGAGGCGCACTACTGCAAGTTTGGAGGAAAATTAGGAAAAAAATTATAATAGGATACCAGGTTGGTTATCTACAATGGAGGCCATGATCTATCCAAACACGCTAGAAGTAAATAAAATGAGAAGGTACGACCAATTGTTGGATAATCAAGGCAGGTTGAAGACAAATCAAGAATTGAGAGATCAGGGAATAATCATTATTATTATTAGTACCTACAATTACAGTCAAGATATAAAAAGAATATAGAAGAATTTGTTATTGATAGGGAACACAACCAATAAATAAAATCCTCCTAGGAACAGAGGAGAAATTTATATCTAAAATATATAATTATCTGTTAAAAATCGATAGGGAAGAGGAAGTAGTAAAAGGAAACATGATAGCTTGGGCAAGGAATTTTGGCTATAGCATTCAATTGGAGGATTGGGAAAAATTGTGGACAAAAAATTATAAATTAACAATGTTGGCCTCATATAAAGAAAACCTATACAAAATGTTTTACCGTTGGCATCTAGCATCAGCAAGATTGGCAAAAATTTACCCAAATTTGAGTCCCAGATGTTGGAAATGTAAGCATGTGAACAAGGCTCTTATTTTCATATTTGGTGGTCTTGTCCTGAAGCAAGAAAATATTGGAGTAAAATAAGGAGTTGGCTGCAAGAAATAACAGGATCCCAAATTGAATTTAAACTGGAGATGTTTTTATTAAGAATACTTAGAGGAACCTAGGCAAAAGAAATGCAATATATTATAATACATATACTGACGGCAGCAAGAATAGCCTACGCATAGAATTGGGAATTAGAAAGTAGACCTTCAGAAGGTATGATAATTAAGAAAGTAATGGACTGTGTGGAGATAGTTAAACTGACTCTAGAACTGCAGGATAGAGAGGATAAGGAATAATAGAGTTTAACAGAGTCGGAAGGGACCTTGCAGGTCATCAAGTCCAACCCCCTGCCCAAGCAGGAGACTCTATATCTGCCTCTAACTAGAAAAAAACTCTAACTCGAACTCACAACCTCCTGATTGTGAGGCAAGAGCTCCACCTCTAGGCCACAGCAGCTGGGAATATTATATGGTATGGGAAAAATGGTATTATTGGTTAGAAAATAGAAATAATAAGTAGGTTTATATTATATATATAAACTATATATCTATATCTATATCTATATCTATATCTATATCTATATCTATATCTATATCTATATCTATATCTATATCTATATATCTATATATCTATATCTATCTATATCTATCTATATCTATCTATATCTATATCTATATCTATATCTATATCTATATCTATATCTATATCTATATCTATATCTATATCTATATCTATCTATCTATCTATCTATCTATCTATCTATCTATCTATCTATCTATCTATCTATCTATCTATCTATATATATATATATATATATATATATATAAATTTATGGGAAATGTAAATATGAAAACTATATATAATATAAATGAGATAGAAAATATGTATGAAGATACCCAAATAGATGTCGATGTCTTAAGATTGAGAAATTTGGATATGAAATGTTTTTTTTCTTTTAATGTAAAAAAAACAACAATTTTTTTTAAAAAAGAAAGAAATGGGAAAGGTAGCCTGTGATGGAGAAAACTCTGGGTACCAATCTTATCACACCTGTCACAGAAACCATTTTATGACTGCATAATAAACTTTTATAGCAGCCGTAAACTGAAAAGCTTGAGTATGCTCACTGGTGATGCCCACTTGTTTATCCCTGCTAAATATAAATCATTATTTTTTTTGCATTCTTTTGATACTCAAATTAGAATCTGACACATTGTTATGAATAAATTGTTTGCCCTTTAACAACCAGTAAGAGGTAGAAATCAGAAGGAAAGCTTTCCCCATTGCTCCTTCCTTACAATTAATAAGCAATGTATTAATGTATTAATTTCTTCTAGATGTAGCTGTTCGAAAGGTATAACCTTTGTCCCTAAAAAGGCAAAAACAATAAAATTGATACTTTGATCTCAAATGTATTCCTTAAAAGAAAATGCCACTTAGAAAAAAATTAACATAGTTGTATATCCACTAATATCCACTACCCTCTGGGTAGAGCAATTTAGCAGAATAGCAGAATAACAGAATAACTGAGTTGGAAGGGACCTTGGAGGTCTTCTAGTCCAACCCCCTGCTCAAGCAGGAAACCCTACACCATTTCAGACAACTGGCTGTCCAGTGATGGAGCACCCACAACTTCTGAAGGCAAGTTGTTCCACTGGTTAATTGTTCTCACTGTTAGGAAATTTCTCCTTAGTTCTAGGTTGCTTCTCTCCTTGATTACTTTCCACCCATTGTTTCTTGTCTTACTTTCTGGTGCTTTGGAAAATAGGTTGCCCCCCCCCTCTTCTTGGTGCAACCCCTCAAATATTGGAATGCTGCTATCATGTCACCCACAGTCCTTCTTTTCACTAGACTAGACATACCCAATTGCTGCAATTTTCTCCATATGCTTTAGCCTCCAGCCCCCTAATCATCTTTGTTGTTCTTTTCTGCACTCTTTCCAGAATCTCAACATATTTTTTATAATATGGTGAACATATTATTATCTGAATCCTGTTCCTGATGTTTTCATTCTATATGATATCCCAGTCCCATTCCATACCAAGAAATTAAACAAACAATGGCTGCAAGTATAGAAAGAAGACCTGATATGGAAGAAACATTATTAAAGGTAACTCAGTTTTATAATACTGTAGTACATTCTTCACCTAATCTAAATATAATGTATGAAGCCCAGAGGTACAAAAAATATAGAAAACATCTCCAGCATTATAAAGGAATGATTATTTGCAGCTGAATAGCAGGACTGGGTCTTTATACGTGGTTTTGAATGCCGAATTAGGCATGAAATACTGTTTGCATTTAACCTATCTAATTTCTCTGCTCTATATAGCAGCCATTGGGGAAAAGGATAAGAATTCAGATTCTAATGCACAGGAAAGATTGGTTCAACTTCTTCCCAAATGAAAATTGTACCTCCTTCCAGTGAAAATTCTAGTTGCAATTTTAAACTGGATTGCTATGTGCATGAAAGGGTAAATTTGTGCATACCAGAGTCTGAGTTGCAGTCTTCTCCCTGCCATGATTTCTATTTTAAATAAATAGAAAATAGATGTTTAAGACAACACATTTATTGCATTGTGAAGTTTGATTCTGAGATTACAGGGAAGCACTTAAAAGTTATTTCAAAACAATTGCTGCTCTTTTCCCCTGTTCTCTGTCTGCTTAGCACTTCATAAAAGAATCTACATTAGATAGATCCAGATAAGGGAAATGCTTCATTTTTCCTTTCCTTTCCTTTGTCCATTAGTGAAGCTATTATCAATGCAAATCTGGATAGGCTGGATAGCCAAGAACTTCTTCTTTGCATGGCCCCTTAATGCAATCTGCCCTTAATGCAACCCTTAAGATAACAGAAGAAAATTGTCACATGTCACCACAGTTGTTGTGTTTTTAAAAATTTCTTGTTGTGAGAATCTTCTGGGTCTTCTTCCAATAAACAAGGCGAATCCTAAATTGCCTCTTAGATAAACAAAACAATCAGCCACAGCCACATCTATTTACTCAGCAACATACGTTTCATTTTAAACCTCAGCAAGCATGGATTCCTGGAGAGCACACATGTTCCTATGAGATATCAGAATCTGAAAAGATTTCAGCCATTCAACCACCCAAGGTACTTGCTATCCATTCCAGTTTATGGGACAGTAAGGAGTTTTGGGGTCCTCCTCCTCATCTCAAAACTTTGTAATATCATTTACCTAGTTCTGTTGGCTTAAGAGTGAACAGAATGAAAGGAAGTCAGTCAAATGTGTTTCAGTAAAAGTGTCAGTAAGAAAGCAGATAATTCATATGATGCATTCTTCCACGCTATGTTCTTTGTCCCAGAAAGCAGCAGAGTTAATGGTATTCTCTTGGATAGAGATACACCAGTCAAGCTGAGGACCACCCTTGGTTTTTCCAGAGACGGCTTCACTCCAAAGAATGGATAGGAACAAAGGGAAATTAAATGTGATTACATTCAAGTCCAATTTAAAGTAGAGTAGTTTTTTTTAAATGACTGTTTGCTCCACACAGGTTTAATTGTTATTCTACATAGGTTTAATAATTTACCTCTTATGACACATTAACAATTACAATTCAATAGGAATCTTTGGAGGGTCAAGGCTATTAGGGCCACATGCAATCTTAAGTCTACATTCACCTACTCTACAGCAAAAAGTGATGCTTGTGGCAGGTATCTCCCACAATTCAGCCTTCCATTCCATACACGTTATGTCCGAATAATTATGAATGGACCATTTTAATATTATGCAGCGCTTTTGCTCTTTTCATAGAACAAAACCAGAAGTCTATAGTTATGGTTGGGGTGGGTTCCTCACTGGTTCGGACCAGATCGCCTGAACCGGTAGCGACCAGCTGGTGATGTCATGATGGCGTCATGGATCTGGTTCGGTTGGTGCCGGTCCATGGGCGCCGCCATCTTTTTTTTTATTTTTTTCCGAATTTTTTACTGTTTGGAAGTTTTTTCCTCTGCTGCTGCTTGAAAAAGGGCCCTCCTGCCCGCCCCCGGGTTTATATTTTCCTTTATTCCATCTCCCAAAGCACAGCTGATCAGCTCCTCAGTTATGTTTCGGGCTGATTATAGCTACTGAGCATGCATGGAAGCAGAATTGTATGAGAGGACGCGCGCGCGAGCGAAGAGAGAATGAGTACGCGAAACATCATGATACGAACCGGTGGCGAAGGTAAGTGGAACCCACCCCTGGTTATGGTAAGAAACTATGGCAGAAAGTTGCAGAACAAGCTTAGATTCAAAGCCATCTCCAGGAATATATACCAGAACATTCCACTGTATTCAGAAGCCAAGGACAATGTAGTATCTCACCATTCTTCATATACAGAAGCAAATTTAATTGCCATTTTGATCTTACTTCAGTATTGGTATTGAAGGATGTTAACTTCCATCATACCTGAGAGTGAAAAGTGAGTTTAGATTATTATGATCAACCAGTAGTGCACACAGCGTTGTTGTCACAGTGAAGGTTTCAAGATTTTGGGAGAACAGGCAAAATATTGTTATTTACTAATGACTTCTATCTAGAGTTAGAATCAGATTTGACAGTTGGAACTAGCTCATTAAATCTACAAAAAAAGAAAAAAATCTATAATTCTAGAAAAGATATTTGCCATAAGTTTAGCACTGACCCATTAAGAAACCATTAATCATCACAGAATGATCTCTTTGGCCCGTAAAAGGCATGTATAAGTTGCCAGCTATGAGCAGCTAGACACAATTAAAGAAATGTTCTTAAACTTTGAGTCAGAAGATTATTTATGATTCTTGTTGCATTTTCAGAGTCTCGCTGAAACCTCAATGAAAACAAATGCAGCTAAGTCGATTTTCGGCGTAAACATTTTAAAAATGGAAAACAAAGCTTTTCAATTTGGATATGGGAAGAAATACTTTTCTAAGCCATCAATTTATGGTTGGTGGTAAGGATGATGGTTTGTCTTCCTGCAGTGCAAATAGATTACTGCACTTGGAAGACCTATATGGTTTATTAAATTAAAAAAAAGTATCTTTAATGGGATATCTATCTCTTTCGTGGATTATTTTGTTTCTGCTTGTAGAACTAAGTGTGTTTGCCAATGCAGGATGGTCAGTGTGTGATGTGGTATGGTGTGATTGCACAATCTTGTTACAGTATTATCATAGCTGAAATCAGCCTACACTGAGTCAATGCTGTTTTAAGTAACCTTTCAGTGAAATCAAGAATTCTTTACTGATACAATGAATTGCTTCCATGTACCAAAATTCCTTTCTTCTTGTCCTCCCACATTCTGCTAATCTAGTGTTGGATAAGACTAATTTTACATACACATAATTTTTAAAATGTCAGTGGTATTGCTCTTTGCCAGAGTTAGAACAGAGAATGACTGCCTGTGGTATTTTGTCATCTATATTCTGAACCACCACTCATAGTGTTCTGTAGAAGAAATGTTAAACATATAATCCCATCATAGTTAAATGTTGATACATTTCAGCTTTATCCACTGATTTAGTATTAGTGAAATCCAAGAAGATATACAGGATTTTTTTTTAAATGTCAGGTTTATGGGTGGTTAAACAGGTTGGCAGGAAGTTATTTAGAGGCTTAAAGCTAGTTAAATATCTCACATATGAAATGAGTTATTTTTGATGCTTTATGCTAAGAAGACCACACCTGCAAAACTCAGAAACCCCTTGTCATTTTCAGCTATCAAACCAAATTCATGGCTTTGCTGTTGACATAGAAGGCATTAAACAATTTGCAACCAGAATTCCTACAAGATGACATTGCATTACTTGGTTGATCATTAAGACCCTCAAATGCAGGTTGTGTATGTTGAGATTAATAGTGTCACTTTGGACTCGAGACCACAAGATTAGAGGCAGGATAATTTTCCCTTCCCAGAATTTGTCACCTGAAGCACAATGGTTTCATCATGCTTCTAATAATTTAGCTATGTTGTCTGATTATGTCACTTTGATACCAAACACATTGGCTGAGTTCACACATCGTACCACAGTTGTTTAACCATACTGAATAAATCACAAGCAGCTGGATTCACTCAATACATTAAATCAAAACCAAGGAAACTCTATTATGGTTTAGTTTGACTTGTGAAGTGATCCACTATCCACACTGAAATCCCCATAAAGTAAGTGCTTGAAATGGTAATCTTATAGTAATCAAGGCATTTTCAAGGGAATGAGTAATTGTCTTGGCAAAGGAGAGGACTCCATTCAAAATTTGTACTTCAAAATGATTAAATTGATATTGTAAATCATCCCGAGTTCCTTGTGGTAAGATGGGCAGTCAATAAATTTAATAACATGAATAAATGAATATTTTTCATGAGATACAGTAAGGTTAATTACAATATGATCCCAATGGCCTTTTTCCAGGACTTTCTCCATACCTTTTTGTTTATTGGGCCATTTTTAATTTTTGTTTTTTATTTATTTATTTGTACTTTTAAATGTTATTTAATTGTATCCTGCCTTTATTATTTTTACAAACAACTCAAGGCAACAAACATATCCAGACACCTCCTTCTCCTATTTTCTCTACAACAACAACCCTGTGAGGTGAGTTGGGTTGAGAGAGGGTTACTGACCCAAAGTCACTCAACTGTCTTTCATGGCTAAGGTGGGACTATAACTCACAGTCTTCCAGTTTCTCGTCTGGTGCCTTAACCATTAGACCAAACTGGATAACAACATGTCGTGGGAAGAAAGTAGTGATGGTGGTGGAACTCAAATGACCATTCTGCCTCTGAACCCTGGTAGTAGAATGCTCAGGAAATCTTAAAGTGCTTTTTCCCACATTGCACAATAGACATGAGTAAGGAGTGTGATAATAAATTGTTATTTTAAAATACCTCATTTCATTTACTCAATTTAGTAAAAGCTTCTCCGGGTTTTTTTTAATGTCCAACTTCATGTTGGTTTTGACTGTTTCTTTTTCCCTTGGCAGATGACCAAAGTTGACATGGGGACCATAGAACTGGAGAAAACACTCATCAATTGCTAGGCAATGGGCCACATATTTCTTAGTTTGCCTGTCCATTGACTTGGAAAGGGCAACATGTTAATATTATAGTAGTGGAGTTCTGGGTAACTGAATCATTCAGTTACTTATAGCTGCTGGACCTAGACAGACTGGAGAAAAGACATGATGCATTTTGCAGTCTGCATGAGAAACCCTGAAAAGCACTAAATGCTTTTTGAGCTTTCAATGTCCGTTTTAAATAGCATCCTGAAATGCAAAGTAGTGAAAGCAGTAGTAGTCTACCGCATCAAACTCTTACTATTTTGTTAAGCCTTTATAGAAACAGGGCTATTTTAGCCTGCTACAATTTGGAATGTTAATTTATTCGTGAACAATTACAGTTCAGAACTAATGCTGCTGCAGGTCACATACTGGAATTAATTTCAGTGAGGGGTACATTTGTTTCTTCTTCCTTCATTATATAACACTTTTAAACATACTTAGAATTACTTATTTTTATAATACTGAAAGGATTCCCCCAAATCATCCTGTCAAGGGAATTCCTGAAGTCAGAATTGTTTGTGAATTTTCTATGACAATATGCCTACATAGGAAAAGAAGATATTCACAGTTGGCATTTAGTTAATTTCTAAACGACTCCAAATGAACTCTGCACCTAGAGGTGATTTTAAAACTACTTCAAAAAGACAAACATAATATATCTCTCATTGTGCCCTGGAGTTCTGCAATTTATTGTATGTGAAATTTTGAAAGCACAATAGCTGCTGCTATTATAGGATTCACTACATATACAGGATTCATCCATCAATTTTATTCAGTCTACATTGTCTGCAACCTGCTACTAGGACCAGGGTCTCTAAATGATTCTAGGCAGCTTGCATTTTAAAATCAAGAATAATAAAGGTAAAGATAAAGATAATGAAACCAAATAAAACAAGCCAAAAAAACCTAAGGGGTTGAGCAACTACCCTATGACAAAATCTGGGAGAATATTCATGATTTCAAAGACTTTCAGAACACATCATTAAAAAAAAATCTAATTCAATTTATATCAAGAATATATTCTCCTATTCAACCTGTCCTTTCTTTTGTAGTTAGATAAAATGAGATGGGAAAATGTAAGGGACAGGAAACCCTTAAATTTCAGCAACAGAATCCAGGAACTCAGGCAGGATTGGTGATGAATAACAGGGAATATACCAGCAGCAACCTCAATTTCAGTCAGAAGGCCTTGCAACTGGTTACCTGCAGAGCAGAGGCTCTGAAAGCCGACAGTGACTCATGAATGACAACTACTATCCCACCCCACCCCACTACCCCTCCCCTCTCTTGATGTCTTGGCTGGTACCAGATCCAAAATGCACAGGTCTTGGAATTCAAGCCAAGTTGGCCACCTCATCCACAATAGTGGTTAAAGGTATATTTATTGCAGACTGACCTGATATTCAATAGCAGCAACTGGACTTCAATGCTACTGAGGAACTGATAAGTTTGGACCTAAGAGAGGATCACTCTAAACCAGAGAATTCAATGTCCCCAATTACAGCCATATAACCCTCAGATTCTGCCATATCTGCCTGTCATAATTCTGATGCTCCTGCCCATCTCCTCTGTTTGCCACCAGAATTGTTAATAGTTCTAGGGATTGGATGGATGGATGGATGGATGGATGGATGGATGGATGGATGGATGGATGGATGGATGGATGGACAGACAGAGATAGATGATTTGAAATCAAGAACTTTGAAATTCCAAATGAACTTTATAATTTAGGGAATTCACTTATCTTTTCAAAACAATTTATAAAGCAATCAGAAAACTAAAATAATAAAGAATAGAATAGAATAGAATTCTTTATTGGCCAAGTGTGATTGGACGCACAAGGAACTTGTCTTTGTAATCATCCTCATAATCTCTTTTGGTCATAATCTTTCTCTTCCATTTAGCATAAAGGTAGGGTGTCTTATGTGTCCCTGGCTATCTTCCTTTGATAGGTGTGGCAACATGAGTAGCCAAGAGCAGCCTTTTCCAGTCCTAAAGAATGAAGGCATGCTCGGTTAGAGAAAGCTAGCCAAAAGCATAGCTGGTTTGTTCAGTTCTCTTTTTCTATCTGTCTTTGTTTCCCCTTCAGACTGTGAATCTTATTAGTTCCCTCTTCACTTTTGTGATGATCACTGGATATTATTTCCTTCCTGTAAATAACCACCCTGTATTTTTACCAGCCTTCATATGAGCCCTTTTATTTTATTTATATTTTAGTTTACTTATATCATTATTATTTTTATAAATAATTTAAGGTGGTGAACACATACAATACTCCTTCCTCTTCCTATTTCCCCCACAATATCCCTGTAAGATAGGTTGGGCTAAGAAAGATGACTGGCCCAAAGTCATCCAGTTGGCTTTCATGCCTAAGGTGGGACTAAAACTCATATGTCCTTAGTTTAGAAACTGGTGCCTTAGGAATTAAACCAAATTAGCTCTCTGAGTCTGCTTGATACTTGGCCTTTCCATTTGCTCTTCCTGATTATTTATACTACTATCCTTCTGCTTGGAATATGAGCTATTAATCTGGAAGGATGCCAATTTAAATCTTATTTTGCTTACAAAGTGATTGGACGGCATTAGATAGCCAATTTCTTGCAACTCAATGGTAACCCTAGCTCATTGTCATAATAAAGATAATAATACTCTTGGGTCCCTAATTTGTGGTTTAATCACATCATCATTACCATGGATCTTGGCAATTCTGTACATGTCATGTTGATTGTAATTATACATATATACACACTTTTATGGAAAGTTGAACATTGTAAAATATATATTCAAGAAAATTTGATCTTTGTTCTCAAGCAGACTGGGAAAATGTGGATACGTTGAGGAGCAGTGGTTTCAGTTAAAATGCTGAGTGAAAGAGTTTATGTGAGGTGGGGAAATGTATTAGCATTCCTATTGGTGTGTGGTGTTTGTACAGTCTGAAACATATGTGCTTGCATGAGGCTCAAGACTTTTAGCTTTAAAATGGTCTCCTAGTCTGTAATTGCTCATTTTACTTTTGGCTACAAGTAAACTCTACTTAGTTATTTACACCAAGCTTGTTTATTGTACAGATTATGTTTGGAAGCCACATACTGTAGCTCTAATCTACTCCAAAGAGTCCTAAAACAGTGCTTGCGGCCAATGTTTAGGGCAGATCTTTAAAATGTTTATTGACTGCCTTGAATATACGATGATGTTTTAGTATAATTTAGTATAATTCTGATCCTTTGCTTGTCTCTGTATTATTCAGTCTTAGTAATAATGGCTGACAACAAGTTATTTATCAGCTTCGATTCTAGAAATCCTTTTAATTAGAGCAGAAGCAGGCCCCTGGTACCTTCCAATTGCCTGCATGCTTCTTTTCATTTATTACGTACACATGAATTATTAAAAACATGTTGCTAATTTCAGAACTTTTTAAATAATTGAGCAATATTTTAATATCTGAACAGCATCTAATACAAGCTGATGAAGGTAGACTTTGAAAAAATACCAAGAGGTTTACACATGGTACACATCTATGCACATGGTAAATCTTGACAAAACAATGAAGATTTCTTTGATTTGCTGATTTGTTCTTTTCATTTAATCAATCTATATGATAAAATAATATGAACACTGTGAAAAGGATGCAAATTTTGTACCTCAATTCTCCTTGACCAATCATTCTGGTATTTAATGACTAAGGCTTACCTGTGGGATCTAGCTGCTAAGGCTGTAATCTTTTCCCATACTAAACTCAATGAAATTGTTCAATTAACCCTGCATTTTTGTGTTCCACCAAAAGAAAATGCCAGAAAGAGATTCTATTTTAAGACTATAATTTTTATTAATTAGTTTTTAATGTATTCTAAAGTACTTTCTATAAGTCACCATTCTTTTCTTGTTTGCATAAGCATTTCAAAACATAAAGCACTATATAACAAGATAGCATTTCCCAGCTAAGTCTTCTGTAACTAACCAATCGAATTTATCTGCCCCACATTTTTTAAAACTGAGATACAGACTTGGCTAATATTCATTTAGAATTATTAGGGTATACATGCACACACACAGTCTATATAGAAAACACCATGCTGTAGAAGTCCTACAATTCATACAGAGTTTGTGAATCAATCCATGCTCTCCCTGATATAATTGAAAATTCATAAATTGTTTGCTGTTTAGAAACATGTAGTAGATATTTTCTCTTAGTAAGAACCAAAATTGATGTAGCATGCACTAGGATTTGGTTCCTCAAAGGTGCTGGAAGAAAAGGACTAGCATTTTCTCTAGGCACAAGTAGAGAGGTCAAGCATCATTTCCCTCAAAGCTTTGGCAAATCAAATGAAACTATATTCTACCTACTGTTGGTACTGTGATGTTAGTGATACTGCCTCTTTGGGCCCACTGAATAAAGTTTAAGCACAAAACTGTAGAAGCAAATTCCCTAGATTTCAACATGGAAGAAGGATGCAAGCTTTTTTGCTCTGTGAAGACTTTACAATACAAGGACTTATAAATACAAGATAAACATGTCACCATCTAATAAAATAATACTTAAGGCACTACAGTTTGACTCTTGCCCTCCCCCTTGCTATTTATAGGGAAGGAATTTGGAATCACTACTCTAAGTTAGATCCTGCCCTCTCCTTTTCTCCAGATCCATGACTAATGATAAAAATGAACTTCTTCAGATTCTCTGATTTAACATCATCTGCTTTTCAGAATGCAGGCAATGAGTAAAGCATACATAAATGGATTTGATTAGGAATGGATTTCTAAAATTGAAAGCTTGTATGTAAGCAAAGTGCTTCCCCTTCTCCGTAAAGATGGAAATTGAAAAGGGAAAAAAAACCTCTTTATGCACTCTGATCATACTTACTTGGGAAGATATACCATTGCATGCAACAAGATTAAACTGCAATATTTATTTGGGAATAAATCAGAGTAAACATACTTTTGTGAGAGAAAACAATGAAACGCAGGGACTGAATAGGTATGACTCACTTTTTCATGGTTGACTTAAGCATCATTTACTTATGATTTTGGTGTTCATATGATACGATGAGCAATAAAATAATGACATTCAATTTTCTACCAATGCCCTAAGCTAACATGTATCACCTTCTCCCTTTGGCATGCATTATCATACACCTATCCATCTATGCAGTCAATGGCAGCTGAACATCTATAGTAGTTCAAGTGTTATTTACAATACAGTTGGAATAAGCTCCCATCTTAAGCTTTAAAAACTTGAACTCCCACTTTCAATTATTGCTAAATATGTACTAAATGCTGCTATCCCAAGCAAGCAAACAGGGGTCTTCTTTGCCTTCCATCATTCATCCCCCTTATCTGGTATTTGGCAAGTCACTTTCAAGGCAAAAAGACCAGTCATTTTCCATCTCTCCCCCACCCACCCCCCCAATAGCAATAGCACTTTTCTTATATACCGCTTCATAGTGCTTTACAGCACTCTCTAAGCGGTTTACAGAGTTCAGCATATTGCCCCCAACAATCTGGGTCCTCATTTTACCGACCTCGGAAGGATGGAAGGCTGAGTCAACCTTGAGCCTAGTGAGATTTGAACAGCTGAACTGTTGAACTAGCAGTCAGCCTGCAATGGCTGCATTTAACCACTGCACCACTTCAGCTCTTTTACCTGTTCAGGATAGCTCTTTCAGCCCAAGCCTTTTACCTGTTCAGGATAGCTAAGCCTAACATCTTGACAGTTGCCATTACAATATCTAGTAAGTTTCACAGAGCGTTATTTATCTACAGTTGACTTGCAGATAAATTGCTGCACATTTGAATGTAGTGTACAGTTGTCTAAAAACTAAGCAGCCAAAATTACGGTACATTTAAATATTAGCCGAATGTGAACTGTGAAATGTGAACTTTTTTTTTAAGCCTCCTTGCTAGGGAGATCGGACAAAAGGTTCAGCCCGTCTGACCATGGCAGAGGTCTTCAAACTTGGCAACTTTAAGACTTGTGGACTTCAACTCCCAGAATTCTCCAGCCAGCATAGCTGGCTGGAGAATTCTGGGAATTGAAGTCCACAAGTCTTAAAGTTGCCAAGTTTGAGGACCCCTGATGTAGAGAATGAACGATGTCAGCGCAAGAGGCCTTAGGAATGAATGGCAGAAGAGCGCTGGCCGGTCCAGCTGATTCTACGCTAAGTGGGGAGGAAGGGAGAAGAGAAGCTCCCAGCTAGCCCTGGAACTAGAGCCCGTCCTGCACACAAGTGTCCGCTTCTGCCAGAGTCCTCCAACTCTTATGCCCTCAGCCACTATTGCCGATTCACTTCCTCAGCGAAGGCAATTCCCGCGTCTCTCATGCAGGCAGTAGCAGCAGAAGGCCGGGTGAGGCAGACTGACAAGCCGTGGCAGGTTGAGACGGAGCGCCGGCTCAGCCTCCCGAGGAACCAACCGCAAGACTTTTCTGAGGAAGCGATTCTGCCCCCGAAGCGCTCTTTCTGCCGCCAACCCGTGACGGGTCCGAGGCGTGGCGTTTGGGCAGCACCGCGAGTTGGGCAGAGAGGCCTGGAGCGCCTCTTCCGCCCCTTCGAAGGGGATGCCCTCTCCGTCGTAGGCGGCCCTGGGTATCGCCGAAGCCGCCTGGCCTGGAGGTCCAGGAGGGCTGAGAAAAACGAAGTTTCGGGAGCGCCACGGATAGAGCCGCCTTTCCCTCAACGCAATGCCTAGGGCAGAAACGCTCCCTCGGAAGAGGGCGGAAGAGCCCAGGTGTGCTATAAATCCCATCCTCCTCGACCGCCATAGGTCAGCGCAGGTTGGGATAGCGGGAAGAAAGTTCGAAGCAGAACCGCCTCAGGACGGGAAAGGCCGAAGAGAGCCACGCTCGCCCGCCTCAGCTCGGCGCCCTCGGCAGACAATTGCTGTCAATTGCGCTCCTTCCGTCCCGCGCTTGCGCCCTCTTGGCCTGTTCCCCGGTGGTTTTTCCCGCGAAAAGCCTTTTGCCCTCAGATGGGCAACCGCATTTTAACCAAACGTCTTATTCGCGGAAAGGCCCTGACTTCGATTGTGGTTCAGGGTGTGGAGTGCGTCCAGAGCCCTGGATAAAAAAGCAGGATTCGGTTAACCGGAGGGTCAGTGCGACTTTCCGTGGTTTGTGTTCGTACGTCGCGCTAAGCCAGGAATGGGCACGCCGCAAACCAAGCCAGTGTTTCTTAAACTTGGCAACTTTGAAGATGTGTAGACTTCACTTCCCAGAGTTCCCCAACCAGCAGTTTCTGGCTGGGGAATTCTGGGAGTTGAAGTCCACACTTCTTCAAGTTGCCAAGGTTAAGAAACACTGAAGCAAGCCACCTTCCCGGCTTAGCGCGACGTGGAAGCCACTCGTTTCTTTCTTTCTTTCTTTCTTTCTTTCTTTCTTTCTTTCTTTCTTTCTTTCTTTCTTTCTTTCTTTCTTTCTTTCTTTCTTTCTTTCTTTCTTTCTTTCCTTCCTTCCTTCCTTCCTTCCTTCCTTCCTTCCTTCCTTCCTTCCTTCCTTCCTTCCTTCCTTCCTCTCTCTCTCTCTCTCTCTCTCTCTCTCTCTCTCTCTCTCTCTCTCTCTCTCTCTCTCTCTCTCTCTCTCTCTCTCCCCCCCCCCCCGAGGCAGGTGGCTCTAAGAAAAAGTGGCAGAAGAGAGCCATTGACAGCGAGAGTAAAAGGATTTCTTTCGGGGGGTACAGATGCTGCCTACTCGGGGTCCTGCTATAGGTTGAAACCCATTCGGGGCCTTCAGGCCTTTTCACAGGTGAGGAGCCACGCGGGCGTCTTGCGGGGCTCCATCGCTCAGGCGCTGCTGGGCCGGGCTTTGCTGTCAAGCGGAGGCTTCGGAGAGCGGGAGGCGACCCAGAAGAGAAGGGACTGGATCCCGCTATCCCGATGACAATCGTCGACTATTGTGGAGTCCCAACAGTTTTGTGGGCCGAACACGACGAACTTGTAGCATGTTATAACCGAGTTTAGGTCTTGTGTGTTTAATGAGTCCCCCGAAGCCGATCCTTTGGGTTCATTTCTGGTTCAGAGCATTGCGCGAGTCCCGAAACCCAGCTCAGGTGATGGAAGAAGGAAGGGACCGCAGCCCATGTCCGGGAGGCACGACTCCACGCTGTTTCTAAGCCTGAACCGTTTGACAGCCCTCTGGCCTCATCCCCTTTTCCGGAGATCTCTGGTCTGGTCCATTTCCTAATTCTCAGCCCGCTTTCTACGCCAAAGCTTCGCCCCGTTTTATAGACAGCTTTTCTCGGATCGAAGCATTCCGGAAAAGAAACGCGTGCTTCTTCTTGTCCACGCATCTCCCGAGGACTTTGGAAGCTGCCAAGTCCCAACACCAACCGTGCCTGGGAGAGGAACCTCCTGCCTCTTAAGGGGGTCAGCCCCGCAGATTGATCTGGAGCACAGGTCTTCAAACTTGGCAACTTTAAGACTTGTGGACTTCAACTCCCAGAATTCTCCAGCCAGCTATGCTGGTTGGAGAATTCTGGGAGTTGAAGTCCACAAGTCTTAAAGTTGCCAAGTCTGGGGACCCCTGAATTCTGGAGTAATTGAGAACCCTCCCCATCTTCCGAATCCATCCCAGAATTCAGGCGCTCTGCATATGATCAGACGCACCCCCTTTAAATAAAATATCACCAGCTGTGACATCTCAAAAACACCCTGGATCTGAGCCCACTTGAGCACCACCAGTCAGCTGCCGCATCTCACTTTCTAGCCAGACGCGAGAGAAAGTTTCCGGGCAGACGTCCCTTCCCGCTCCCGCTTTTTCTCTCCCCCCCCCGCGGACTTACCACCACGATGAGTCCACCCGCGGCGTGAGAATCAACAGAGTCAGCAGCAAAGGCAAAGCGAGGCGGGAGCGGACTGGCCTGCCCTGGGACGCTCGTCTGGTGGCTTCGGGAGCGCTGGCAATCCTAGCGGAGCTTGCCAGACGGTTTGAGCCAAGCATAATTCTCTGTCGCGGGAAGCGGAGAAGGAAAAGAACAAGCCCCAGATCGCAAAGGGAAGAAGACGGATTCCTGGACCTCCAATTGTGGTGCGGGGTGGTGCGGGGAGGTTGCGGGGAAGAGCAAACGGAGGCGGCTCTTAGGTTATCCCTGAAGGCGGGAGTCACGGCTCTTCTCCCAGGGCTGCTGCTTTAGGCATGGCTTCGGAAGGAGGCCAAGTCAAACTAGCCTTAAACCCCAGGGCGGGCGGCCGCTTGCTGGGCTGGCCGGCTGATTGCCTCCTGAGATGGACTGGCCGTCGCCTGGGCTGGCAGGAGCGTCTGCGGAGCAGCCCCAAGGACCGGCATCTGCTGGGAATGAAGATGAGGAGGACACGCTGGAGGGGTGGGCTTGGGGGCAGGCTGGGGAGATGGACACCTCCTTGGACTCTCATTGGGCAAAACTCCCAGGCACAAAGACAAGGCTGTGGGTGGAGTGGGGGGGGGAATCAAGCCCAGCCAAGGGGTTGGGACCGTGCTTTCTCTATCGCTGGCGTTTTCTCCACGGGGTTTGTTTTCCCCTCCCTTGCTAGCTGAACACTCTCACCTTTTTCCTCCCAGGCACCACCTGCTGCCGAGAAAGAAAGCCAGAAGAAATCAGAGACGGTGCTGAAGTCTCCCTTGCTGGCAATAGACAGCTTCAGGCAGCCTCCCCCGACAATCCTATTCCTCCTCTGGTCCTAGTGCCTCCTATAGCTGTCGATTCTTTCAGCCCCAAAGAAGAGAGAGCACGCAACGGAGGGCTAACCCCAAACCCAGATCTGACCCTTTATTGGATGTGTTAAGTGCGCTAAGCCAATATTTGGTTTGTGGCTTAATGAGTTGTGTGAATCTAGCCAATAAGTCTTGGCTTAGTGTAGTGTGAATGTAGCTCTAGAGTTCTTTTCCCCCTTGTGGCAGGATTCAGTTATTTATTATATTTATATTCCACTTTTTTTTCCAAGATAGGAATTTGAGACTGATTTATTTTGGAATCCAACAGCATTTGAAGCTTTGCAAATCTCTCCCATCTCTTGCTGTAGGTACTCAAGGCAATGTGGGAGGGCTGAAGTCGTCCACTGAATTTAATGGCTGCATTGGTATCCATCCTGTTGGCAGAGCACCAAATTGAAGATCAGGTGGCATTTTACATTCAAACACCCACCTACCCCAATAGGCAGGCATGTCTTCCTGCCTTCCTGCCTATTTCATTAAATTATTTTCATATGCTGTGTGAATGTGTTTATTGGAGAACAGGGCTTTTTGGTGGCAGCTCTTGCCTTTGGGATGCTCTTTCAAGATGGGAATGCCAGACACCATCTTTAGTTTTTCAGCACTAGTTTTCTATTGCATTCTTGCAGGACTAACACTGCTGTAATTTTAACTTGCTGCTCCTCCTTTTCATTTTCTATTTAATTGGCAATTTGTCTTGTATGCTCTATATAACATTTGATTTTTTTTTAAAAAAAATGCTTCTTTAGCAATAGCACTTAGACTTATATACCGCTTCATAGTGCTTTACAGCCCTCTCTAAGCGGTTTACAGAGTTCAGCATATTGCCCCCAACAATCTGGGTCCTCATTTTACCGACCTCAGAAGGATGGAAGGCTGAGTCAACCTTGAGCCGGTGAGATTTGAACAGCTGAACTGCTGAACTAGCAGTAGCCTGCAGTGCTGCATTTAACCACTGCACCAACTCGGCTCTTTCTTAATCTGTTTGAATTTTAGTGTAAATCACTTCGAAATTTTAAGATTATAAATATTATAAAATTATAATATTTATAATATTAATATTATAAATAAAATAATGCCCTAAGCTGGAGTGCGGTGGCTATGATTTATGACAATAAAGAGCTTTGCATGGCAGGGAAGACACAATTTACCTGTCATGATAAGCACCAGGGGAAGCCAGAAGATACATTTGTAGGACCTTTTCCCAAAATATTGAAAAAAAACCAATGGAAACATGCAAGCAAAATAATGTAGCTGTTTCTCTTAAAAGTAAAGAGTTTGTCTCACTTCAAAAACATTCATTTGGGGTGGGGAGGATGATTTGCTCGACCCTTCATTGAAATGAAGCCAAAGATTGTCTAACCCTGTTATGCATTTTCTCTCTTCCATAAATATCTTCTAATCCTTTATTTATTATTCTTTAATGGGTTATTTTCCACATTACTGCTGTACTGCTTAAGTTCCAAGAATAACCTGTTCCTTAATTCCAAATATTTGATTGGTTCATAAATGACATGTTTTGTGCAATTTATGAATTTTGGAGTTCTACCAAAGACTAATTAGACTCTATATGCTTACATTTTCCTTCCTGGTGTCCTAGTTTATTTTAGATACTATGTATCCTAAACACCCTACATACTAGTTGGATTCACACAATATGCCAAGACATACTATGGTTTTTTGGGATGTGATTTGGAATATTAAGTGAATTCAGTCAGAATGATTTGCAATTATTTATGACTTAGGTTGTTGTGTGAACTTAGCCAATACAAAATTCAATGTTTGTATATACATTCAGAACTTATTCTCGGAGGAACCGAAACCTACCGCTTTTCTCTTTTGACATTGTCTTTCCATTTTTATCCATCTACCAAAATTGATAAGCTAGGTTAAATTCTCTCTCTCTCCCTCCCTCCCCCTCCCCCTCTCTCTCCCTCTCCCTCTCCTCCCCCTCTCCCTCTATCCTTCTTTTCTCCTACTTTCAGAGCTTCTAGGCAATTGGTGATATCCCTTGAGCTGGGTTCAAAATGCTACATGTCTAATTCCTTCATGAAATTATTTTCTATTTTCAAAACTTCCCTTAACTGCTCTGCCTACCATTTGAAGTCTTGGGGTTGATCAACAAACTTTGCTAAGTCTCTGGGAAATAAGCAGGTGCTTTTCTAGCTTTTGTGACTCTAATGTTCCACTAAGTAACATTATGTTTAATGACTAATTAATATCTCAGGATTGCAAACTTCAGTATCAGCAAGTGTTCTGGCATCTGTGGCTTCTTCCTTTGCCAAACCTGCTTCTTCCAAGTCCAATAGTTACAGTAGAATGATGACTTTATTTGGACCAGAGAAATTGAGACCAGCAACCAACACTTCTCATAATCCACTTAGCTTTCTTCAATTTACTATGCCTGAAAGCAAAATCTTTTTGGACTTTTTGCTTTTGTTAGAGATCCAACTGAGTGATTGTGTAACAACTTATTTATAAAACAATTTAAGGGTGTGGATGTGATGGGAGAGAGCCTGATATTTATAGACTAAAGCCCGGACATTCGTTTGGAAACCAACACAATGTGCAATGATCCTTTGGATGTCTTTAGATTATTACACTATTGATAATTGATTTAGACCACCAATGTTGAAAGTTCTGCCTGTGTAGATGTTAGAGATGACAGTACTGCTTATAAAAAGATCCAAAGTCTAAATGAAACAGGAAAGAGAAAGAGGAATAGCTGGGCTTAACATATTCTTCTCTGGAACCTGTTCTGATTTGCAGCTTTAATGTCACCCTAATAAATCCAGATGATCGCCATCTGAAATCACTCTCAACTATTTCTGAGTACCTGCATCATTCAAAGAAGGAACTTTTGCCTCATGTCAGTTAAGAGTTCTGATTTCTTAGAATCACGAGAAAGCTATATTGCCAAATATAATGGAATTTGTAAAGCATATATTACTGCATATATGTGGTCAGAAGACTAGAGTTCTAAAAAGCAGCAAGAACAATTTATCAAGAATTGGAAAATTGTGGAAAAAGAAGCAACATTTTCAAGTTCACTGAGAGCATATGCACCAAAGACAAATTCCTTGTGTGTCCAATCACACTTGGCCAATAAAATTCTATTCTATTCTATTCTATTCTATTCTATTCTATTCTATTCTATTCTATTCTATTCTATTCTATTCTATTCTATTCTATTCTATTCTATTCTATTCTGAGTAGCCCAGTGAGTCCAGTCACCATCCTTTCACTCCATTCCATTACTTCTTCATTGCCTATTTTGTTGGAAGTTTGATTTGTAGCCTGATGTGTAGCAGGAGGTCATTATGCATATCATGAAATTTTCATATCATTTTCACATTAAAATTTGAAATACTAAGCAAAAGAACGGCATAAGAACTACTACCATCTACTACTTACATTTTTCCTGCTGCCCTGAGTCTGCCATCATTAATTAGCAAAAGTTCAGCAGGAGGTGGCAGACATCCTTTGGGTGATCCTGTTAGGGCTTAGGCCTGGTGCTGCTACAGTGAAGACAAAGGAGGAAAATGTGACCCTTTTTTCCCATTTCTCCTTTTCATCCTCAGGTGCCATGGCTTTGGGAGTGGTGGAACTCAGTATCATGTTGTCTTATTATTGATAGCTTCCCTCAATTTGCCTTGGAAGCCATAGACTCTATTTGCTCTCCTAGGATATTCACCAGTTCCCTCCATCATTGTTAGATGTCCTCTCCTTTTAATAGAGTGTTCAGATTTCTTTAAGCTGAGAAACTCCTGCTGCTGCTGCTCCCGCGCCTCTTTCTCCTCCTCCTCCTCCTCCTCCTCCTCCTCCTCCTCCTCCTCCTCCTCCTCCTCCTCCTCCTCCTCCTCCTCCTCCTCCTCCTCCTCCTCCTCCTCCTCCTCTGGACAGGGTGTATAGCAGGGGTCCCCAAACTTGGCAACTTTAAGACTTGTGGACTTCAACTCCCAGAATTCTTAGCTGGCTGGAGAATTCTGGGAGTTGAAGTCCACAAGTCTTAAAGTTGCCAAGTTTGAAGACCTCTGATGTGTAGGATAGGATACTTTATTGCCAAGTGGGTTTAAAGAACATTTAATGATGTTCCTTTAAGTTTTGATTTGGCTAAAAAAAAAGAGGGAAAAGATACGACCTAAAAGGAGAATTTTACCATTTCATTTTTTTAAACATTAGCAATACATTATTAAATTTATTCCTATGCTGTAGGAAATGTTAGGTAAATATATCAAAAGTTAGGTTAACTCAGTAAGATTCTAATTTGATATCTTTCTACAGAGAAAATTATAGAATATAAATATGAAAAAAACCTAATCATTTTTTCTATTTTTATAAATATTAAGAAAGCTTAGGATGAATCAAACTCTATCCATCTTAAAGTTTTGAGAAATAAGGAGAACATTTCATAAGCTATGTTTTCCCTTCTTTTACAGAGTATGTATATTTTAAAATAATGATCTTATGTCCCGAAACATACAAGAACACATAAATTCTGTCCATATATTCATTTCAATGAAGGTTGCCTTTTTATGCCAAGACGGTGATAATGACAATGATAATAATGATGATGTCCATTGCAAGGATTATTTTTTCCATAGAAACAAATAGCAACAGTATTCAAATGGAAGCTCCGTAGATGTACTGAAACTCCCACATCTAGTACAAGTGAAAGGATCGAGGTAATGAATTTATAGGGTTTGGAAGAAGAGTAAGTTAGAGTCAACTACATAGAGACTGAAGGAAGGGAAGGCCCATTCAGGTGTGACACTGATCCCACTTTCTGTCAGCAAACAGATAACCTTCAAAGAAATGCAACTTTAATAGAAAAACGGCTCTTTTTAAATCGATCCTTTCCAGAAGATATTCATTCACAATATGTTGAGCTTTTCCTGACAGTCTGATCTATCCTGTGTCTTGCATAAGACTTTGTAAACAAAGAAGAACCTCCCACTGAGACTGAAAGCACGTTTTCACTTGTTTGGCATCATTACTAAGAAACTGACTCCAGTGATGCTTGACATGATTCAGAATCTGGCCCAATTCTTATACACAGAGGCCACGGGAGACAGAACATTTGCCTTTCCAACCGCCTCCCATGGTTCTGCTTGCCTCAGTTTGATCTTCCATTCAAATTAGTGGTGTGTACCAAATGGGGTCCTATTTGCTCCACATGAACAGCAAGCGTGTGTAAATAAACAAGGCTCACTTTCAAATGCTTCATGATTCATTAACTTCAAAAGTCCCTGTTTTCATAAAAGGTCAGCTTCTTCAGAGTTTCTCCACATTCCATCAACACTGAAGGCAATGAGTTGATTTGGCTGAGGTTTTGGGACAGTGGCTCTGCTGCTGTGATTATGTTTTGTTCTGCTGGGCAACCTCAGCAACACAATACATTATTTTGTGTAAGGAAAATACTTCAACTTGTACACTAAACCAAGGTCAGCATTCTACAATAATTGTATGGTCAGTGTAATATCAGATTTTCTTTTAATTGTTTGTTTGTTTGTTTTATTTGTCAAGCATATATGATTAAAGCAAAGTATAAACAGTAAAATATGATTGTATGTATGTATGTATGTATGTATGTATGTATGTGTATAAATATATATATATATATATATATATGTATGTATGTATGTATGTATGTATGTATGTATGTATGTATATATATATATATATATATATATATATATATATATATATATATATATATATATATATATATATATATATATATATATATATATATATATATATATATATATATATATATATATATATATATATATATATATATATATATATATATATATATATATATATATGTAGGTCTTTGGGTATTCGGGTTTTCTCCCGCGTGAAATTGGAAGTGTCTTTGCAACGTTTCGACGAAGTCTCATTCGTCATCATCAGGCTGGAGTCTTCAGCTTGCTGCTTCTAGGAGCAATGTGAGATTGCAGCTGTTTCTTCCTTTTAACTGCCACTGGGGGTTTGAACTGATAGGGTGGGAGCTTGGCTGTGTTCTGATTGGGTGGAGGTGTGTTCTGATTTGTTGGGGGCTTGGCTGTGCTCTGATTGGATGGGGGGTTGGCTGTGCTATGATTGGCTGGGGTGTCAGTTTGCTTCATGTATGGAATGGAGGGGTTTAGAGTGGCTAAAGATGCAGCTATGGTCTGGCTTCTGGTTTGTAGCAAACTGAAGCAAACTGACACCCCAGCCAATCATAGCACAGCCAACCCCCCATCCAATCAGAGCACAGCCAAGCCCCCAACAAATCAGAACACACCTCCACCCAATCAGAACACAGCCAAGCTCCCACCCTATCAGTTCAAACCCCCAGTGGCAGTTAAAAGGAAGAAACAGCTGCAATCTCACATTGCTCCTAGAAGCAGCAAGCTGAAGACTCCAGCCTGATGATGACGAATGAGACTTCGTCGAAACGTTGCAAAGACACTTCCAATTTCACGCGGGAGAAAACCCGAATACCCAAAGACCTACATACAAACACCCGCGAAAACCTCAGAAAACATATATATATATATATATATATATATATATATATATATATATATATATATATATATATATATATATATATATATATATATATATATATATATATATATATATAAAATAGTACAAGCATGAATAAGAATATAAGAGGTATGAATATATGGGTACATTAGGACAGGAACGGTAGGCACGATTGTGCGCTTATGCACGCCCCTTACCGACCTCTTAGGAATGGGGTGAGGTCGATGGTAGATAATCTAAGGTTAAAGTTTTTGGGGTTTGGGGAAGAAACTACTGAGTCAGGTAAAGTGTTCCAGGCATTGAGCACTCTGTTGTTGAAGTCGAATTTTTTGCAATCAAGTTTGGAGCGGTTTACATTAAGTTTGTATCTATTGTGAGCTCGTGTATTATTGCGGTTGAAGCTGAAGTAGTCAACAGGTAGGACGTTGTGGCAGATAATTTTGTGAGCTACACTAGCACTAGCACTAGCACTTAGACTTATATCCCGCTTCACAGTGCTTTACAGCCCTCTCTAAGCAGTTTACAGAGTCAGCATATTTCCCCCAACAATCTGGGTCCTCATTTTACTGACCTTGGATAGATGGAAGGCTGACTCAACCTTGAGCTGGTCAGGATCGAACTGCTGGCAGTTGGCAGAATTAGCCTGCAATACTGTATTCCAATCACTGCACCACCACGAAATGCAATTGATGAGGCAAGAGGAAAACAATCTTCTTTGGGATCACATCTGAACTGTCAAACCCTTTGCCTCAAGGCTGATTTGGCACTTTCCCTTAGGTTATTTAAATGGTAAAACGTCCTATTTTATCAACTGTATATTTTTAATCCAGTTTTGAATGATTCATTACACATATTGTTACTCCCTCTACACAATGTTTAAGAACCAGATTATAAAATACAATTTTATATGTGTAATAAAAAATGTTTAAAAAGAACTTAATCAAATCTTTTGGGGAGGAAGGGTTGAAGGCAGTAGTGGGTTCTAAAACCCTTTACTACCGGTTCGCATGCAAGCGTGCTCGCACGCGTGTGCAATGCTTCTGTGCATGCGCAGAAGTGTCCCGGGCAGGTGGGCGGAGCCTCCCGCCACCGGCGCTACCGGTTCTTAGAACCGGGCCGAACTGGGAGCAACCCACCACTGGTTGAAGGGAATGTTATTTGGTGCTAGGAACCAAATAGAAATAGTTTTGTGTATTTATATTACATGGAGAGAGATTGTGCATTTGTATCTCAAAGTAAAGAATATATAAGCATGACTATTATCCCTTGTAATCCTTTGTTGTGATAGTTATGAAGTCAGAAGACAGAAGATATACTGTACTGCAGTGGTCCCCAACTTTTCTGGCACCAGAGACCAGTTTTGTAGAAGACAATTTTTCCACAGACTTGGGGGGAATGTTTTCTCATGCGACCTAGATCCTACACATCTTCAGACGAAGCTTCACTTGTCCAACACTTGCATGGCCAGGTTGCTTGCCCAGGAGCGGGAGGTCCCTGCTATACTGTATAGTATTATCATAACTCAGTCCACCTAGCTAAGGCAGTACCTTTAATATTCAGATATTCATACAAAGATTCATTTGAGTCTTGATGCATTTATTCTCTCTCTCTCTCTCTCTCTCTCTCTCTCTCTCTCTCTCTCTCTCTCTCTCTCTCTCTCTCTCTCTCTCTCTCTCTCTCTCTCTCTCTCTCTCTCTCATTTAATCTCATTTGCAGACTTTTGTTTATTGATTCCCTTTAACCAACTGCAAACAAAACAAGGAAACAAAGCAATCCATTACAAAAGGCTTATCATCTAAAAGGGCAGGAAGGGAAAGAAAAAATAAGCCTGGATACTAATTCTTAAATCATGATTATTGTATCATGATCATCTGGATGCTGTCCAGGTAGCACAAGTGCTTGGTAGAGCGGATGAAACAGCCCTGTAGCTCATTTTGATGGGTTGAAAAAGTTTGCTAAGTAAGAATTTAGCTTAAGAGTTTTGGGGCTAAATTTAGGAAAAATTGCACCTTGGATGTAGCCTATGGAAGAGAAGGTTTTGCAGTTGGCCAGAAGAATTGAGCTTGGAAGATTCCATTCACAAAGGGATTAGGTTCATTGCCATAAACCATGATTTTTAAAAAATGGTGTATTGAATGTTTCAATGATTTTCATACATCATGTGAAGCCATAAGTTATAGATGGAAAACCATCATGACCAGGTTTCTGCAACATACTAAGAGAAAATTAAATGCATTGCATGATAATGAATTGGTTTATTTCCATGAAAGCTTGGATCATTTTACTTGAAAAATCTAACAAAGGAGTTGCTACCAAATATGAAAAAAAATAGTTGCTTTAGGAGGAAAAAAAACAAACAATACAATTTCTCCCAGCTTTAAACATCTCAGACTTTCTGCAACAAAATATTCTTGTCTGCTCACATATACGACTATCTCCAGGCCAACTTCTCATTAGTGATTTGATGCAAGTATTTATCAAACAGTGCCAGGCCATACTCCCCCCCCCCCCTATTTAGACCATGGCTATATTCAGCCAGCTAAAGTTATTTTAATCTCCTAGATATGACTTTCCCAGAGATGCTTCTTCTTTTTCCAAGCACACCAGTTATCAAGCAGTGTTTAGAAACTGCTTGTATTCCAGAAAGGGGGAGAAGGTTATTATCAACAGCTGGCTACCATGCTTAGATATACAGTACAGGTATCTGGAAAGGTTGGTTCATTGGACTTCAAGGGAATCAAGTAGATTGAAGAGGAATAGTTGCTTTCAAATGGGTAAACCGTTTTCGGAACACAAGGGGACCCACAGATCAGGAGGTTATCTCAGGCCAAGATCTGCCTTTGTAACCAAACTCAATTATAATTCTATAATGAGATTCCAGAGATTGAGGAACAGGCTGTCCTAGAAGGTAGCTAATGAATAAATCACTTTTCTTACTGTAAGGCATGCAGCAGCATTATACAGCTTTTAGCAAGTTATACTTCACACATTGTTAGTAGCATTGTTACTGTCCAAAAACTCTGTTATTGAAGGGAGGTTTCTGTACTAAATTTATTTATTTATTTATTTATTTATTTATTTATTTATTTATTTATTTATTTATTTATTTATTTATTTATTTATTTATTTTGTCAAGCATATATAAGATTACAGTAAAAGTATAAACATGTATACATGAGACAGTTTTGAATACATGGGAACATTAGGATAGGGACGGTAGGCACGTTGGTGCGCTTATGCACACCCATGACTGAACATATAAGAATTAATGCATCGTCTATTCATTCAGTTCAGTTCAATTCAATTTATTACAGTCATAGACCAGAGACCAAAACAAATAAAAACACTCAGTAAACATACAATTGAAAATTCTAGTATAAAATAATAAATTACAGCTATTCATTCAAATATTGAGTTTTCACTCAAAGTGAGCATTATGTACATCAATGCCCTTACCACCCATCCTGCTTTTTTAAATTATATTCAATTATGCCATTGAATTAATTTATTTAGGAAATTTATGAGATATTCTTCTATTGCATTTTTTCATTGCAGTTCACAAAGGAATGCTTCCCTACTTATGCATTCTCTGGTGAGGAAGCCGTATGTGCGAAGTGGAAAATGAGCTGGAAAAATACAAGTAGAGAAACATGCATTTTTAACAAAGAAAGCAGCACATTCTCAATCTTCTCCCCCCCCCCTAGTTGTTGTGGTGCAGTGGCCCTAGCCATCCTCTGTTAGAAGCCACTCCCAATGCACTTGCAACAGGATGCTCAATGCAAGATCCTTCCTGAGATGCATTGTGTGGTAAGGTAGCCTCCAATGGAATAGGAGTATAGCTTTAGTGGGAAAACAAAACATCAAAACCTGTATAAACCATGATAATAATGATGATGTTCATTGCAAGGATTATTTTTTCCATAGAAACAAATAGCAACAGTATTCAAATGGAAGCTCCGTAGATGTACTGAAACTCCCACATCTGGTACAAGTGAAAGGATCAAGGTAATGAGTTTACAGGATTTGGAAGAAGAGTAAGTTAGAGTCAACTACATAGAGACTGAAGGAAGGGAAGGCCCATTCAGGTGTGACACTGATCCCAGTGGGACACTGATCCCAGTGTGACACTGATCCCAGTGTGCATAAGCGCACAATCGTGCCTACCATTCCTGTATATATATAAGGTTACCAAGTTTGAAAAACACTAAAACACTGCATACACACAAATGCCTAAAAATTAGGTTTCCTTTAAGCTGAGCTGAGGTTCTGAAGATTTCATAGACATATCAATGTAGTGTTCTTGATAACAAGATGAAAGTGATGTTTCCCGTTGCTCTCTTGTAGATACTTTGTTTTCAGTTCCTCAACCTTCTTCTACCCTGGTCTGTGATTTCTTTCTTTCCCAGCTTAGACTTTCAAGAGCAATCTAGGTGCTACCATTTAAGTGGGCTAATAAGCACTTCCAAATTAATCTGAAACTTCCTACTTCACATTTTTCTTTCCCTTTTTATTTGTTTTGCACCTCAGCTTGTTGAAAGTTTTTCTTTAGAAAAAAGTTTGCTTTAGAACAGAATAACAGAATTGGAAGGACTTTGGAGGTCTTATAGTCCAAAAGCCTGCTCAAGCAGAAAATTATATAACATTTCTGACAAAATGTTTGGCACAACCTTGCTAAGGGTAATTGAATGAAGAAACAATCTTAGTACTAAAATGTTGACAATAGAACAGATGTTTTTTTTATATTTAATGCAGGGATTCTGCATTGCTGCTTTCTTAATCTTCCAAATGCTTCAAATTATGTTTCTTATCCCTGATCATTCCAACACTGGCTGGGGCTGATGAAACTTGAATTATAAAACCAAGGAATTCCAAAGTTTGCAATGGAAGACATTTGTGCAGAGAGACACAGGTAATACCAAATCTTTGCTTCCATAAGAACTTTTAAATCCTAGGTATTATAGCACTTTTCTAGCCAATGTGGCTATTGTTGAAATTCATTCCACTTATTTGGTGGACATTCAAATGGCAAATGTTGAGACAGAATATAGACAATAGCCCACTTTTCAACAATTCATACATTAATTCTATAGGAACAAAGCCTTGGGCTTAATTTGCAATCCCCTAAATTGCATTGTGGTTTAATTTTAATTTAATTTGTTATGTAAAACAGCAAATGTAATTGGTAAGTCATGGTCAGGTGTAAATCCAACTTTTGACTTAATATACTCTGTATCACCTCCCATTATTCCAGCATGGCTTTAAAAGGAAATAGAAGCATCAATTTCCTAATTTGAAATGATTAAAGTGTTTCATTGTAGTCAAACTAGGAACTCACAATAGTTGTGGACATAAGCCAGAATAGACAATACAGTGCCCATGGACAACAATGCACTTTCAGGCATCTCCCCGGGTACTCATCCAGTTTTCTGCTTCGCTTAACTTTAATTATGTTTCTGAGTCTTTTACTGAAACAGACAAAGGGAAAGTTAGCATGAAGTAAGCCATAAAGCCAAGTCCCTGCCTCCAAAATCATCTTTATTTACAAGAATGCATTTCCTGTATTGTTGAACTGTGATTTAGCAGTGCTATGTCTAAATAGAAGTTGTTATAATGTAGCTCTAGATGAATTGTTAAGTTTTTTAAAGAGAAAAATGAAACTTTAGCAAGCATAACTACATACCATAATAACAACCAAGTATATAGTCTAATCTCCTTTTGCACTCTGACTCAGAGTCTTCTTACTATTAAAATTAGGGTGATTTTTATAGTTGCAGGTGAAAAAAACCAAATCAAGACACTATTCTGGACAAAACAAGTACTGTAGAACACTTCTGCTGGAGGTGTGGGAGATTTTCCACAGCTTTTTTTACCTGAAATCTTTTTCACTGACTGTATTCAAATGCAGGATAGATGATCATTGGCTAGAGATGCATTATTCTAGATTTCTACTTCAAGCAAAGGATTGGACCAAATGGACTAATTGGCCCATTAAAACGCAAAGTTTCTAGGATCTTGAGATCTTTTTGTTTGAATCACATAGCTAGGCATGGTGATGCTTATTTGTACCCAAATCAAGTGCTCTCCCTCTCATAATTTGCAAAACAGGGGTTACTTCTGGCCCTGCTGTTTTCTTTTTGGCTTTGGAAGATATAGCTTTAGAAACTATATAGGCATGAGTGGGAGTCTCAGAATAATGCTGTTTGAGGATGGATCATAACAGCTTCAGAAATTAAAATTGAGGAATAGGGATAATGGCCTCCCTAATTAATTTTGTCTCCCATTCTCAAAGTGATAGTGTCCTAGTGTGATGCCATAGCAATGACTGGAATGCAGCACAATGGTTTTCAAGCTCTGCAATGCCTTCTTGACAGCAGGAGGGAGAGAAAGCCGAGACTGGAACACTTACTGGGTTGTGGCAGTTCTTTTTTAATTGCAAAGAAGACTAGTCAAGATAATATCCAGGGCTGAGTGTAACGTGGTGGGTCTTTCCTTCTTAGTAGGCAGGGTGAGCTCATGTGGTGAGCTCATGAGATTAAATGAATATATGCTTTATTGTAAACATTTGTTTTAGAAAAGGAAAAGGCTAGGGTAATAGAAGAAGATGATCAGACAACTTCTGAATGTCATGGGATATAATTTGGCCAGGACAAGAATACTGTCATGTGCTGCTTTCAAGAGCTATCTTCCTAGAACTCAGAAAAGTTTAATAAACTGTTGTCCTTCATTACTTGCATAAGCAGAGCAGTTCATTTCCAGAAGAGCTAGTGATGGCTGCCAATTTGGATGCCTTCAAAATGGGTTTTAGACAAATCCCGGAGAATAAAACTTTCCAGCAGTTATATTGGCTATGCATGGAAGGCAACAGGCATCTTCAAATTCAAGCTGTTGGATGATATCCACCAGAGCATACTATTTTGCTCCTGTACAACTTATGAGCTTGTTCCAATAAGCTTCTGATTGGCTCTTGCAGAAGCAAACTGCTCACAAAAAAGGGGTATTTATTTAATCAGATTCAAAGTGGCTCTTACTCTCTTGTAACAACTCAGAGTGAAATTTACATTTGTAGATATAAAAGAATCAGCAAATATGGTTTTATAAATTACCAGATTGTTATACTCTATAAAGCATTCTTCTCATTACTTTTGATTAATTATATTTATTTTCTTCCTTTTTAATCTAAATTGAATACAGTGGTCCTCGACTTACGACCACAATAGAACTCAAAATTTCTTTTTTTAATTTTTTTTAATTAAAAACACATAAAAATACAACGTACAACAATACCAACACAAAACAAACAATTAGGGGTATTCTATCCCCCTATATACAGTAAGCTTTCATCGGATAGTATCAATATTTATATTATCCATAAATAGATATATTTACATTTCTATTTGTTTACTTGGTCTTTAAATATATACAATATTCTTACTACTTCTATACATAGTTGATTTAAACGGTAAAATTCTATCTTAATTAATTCCATAAATAACAATAACACATCATCATTTACTTATTCTTTCTCTCTCAACCATTCATAAAATTTGTTCCATACGATATAATATTCAGTTTCCTCTTTTTCTTTCATTTCCTTAGTTAAGAGCTCAAAATTTATGTTGCTAAGTGAGACAGCTATTAAGCAGGGGTGGGTTCCTGCCGGTACGCTCTTACTGTTGGTCGCCGCAGAACCGAAGAAGCCGGTGGCGTTTGCGGCGTGGGGCTTCCCCTGCCTGCTTTTCCCCGCCCGCCTAGACACTGCCATTTGCATTCTTTTGCCCTCTGCGCATGCGCAAAGCGTTCTGCTTGCGCAGAGGGCAAAAGAACGCAGATGGCTGCATCCAGGTGGGCGGGGGAAAGTGGGCGGGGGAAGCCCCATGCCGCGAACGCCACCGGCTTCTTCGGTTCTGCGGCGACCAACAGGTAAGAGCATACCGGCAGGAACCCACCCCTGCTATTAAGTGAGTTTTGCCTCATTTTACAACCTTTCTTGCCACCTTTGTTAAATGAATCATTGCAGTTTTTAAGCTAGTAACATGGTTGTTAAGTAAATCTTATTTCCCTATTGACTTTGCTTGTCAGAAGGTCACAAAAGGTGATCACATGGCCCCAGGACACAGCAACTGTCTTAAATATAAGTCAGTTGCCAAGCAACTGAATTTAGATCACATGACCATGGGGATGCTACAGCAGTTGTCAGTGTGAAAAAAGACCATAGGTCACTTTTTTCAGCGCTGTTGTAACTTTGAACAATCACTAATTGAACTGCTGCAAGTCGAGGATTACCTGTATATCCAAAATATATAATTCAAATACAGAATTCATCTAGGACCGGTTCGGGAGCATGGACCGCTGGTCATCGCTGCTGGTTTGGCGAGCGGCACCAAATTTCCGCTACCAGTTCTATAGAACTGGTCCGAACCGGCAGCAACCCACCTCTGCCATAAATGCGTTATTTTATTTAGTATCAGGGGCAGGGGCGGGTTCCTAATTTTTTTACTACCACTCTGTGGGCATGGGTTATTTTGTGGGTGTGGCTTGCCAGCCATGTGACCGGGTGGGCGTGGGCCTCGGGAGCTTGGCAGTGGCCGGAGAAGCGGGGGGGCATTGCCCACCAGCAACGCAGCCCCCTGCAGTGGGAGCAGCAAGACCGCGGCAGCGGTTCTTCTAGGAGGCTCCATCTGGCCTGAATGCTTCTCCCCATTCGATGATCCTAGGCTCCTGCCACCCATTCCCCCTCCCCTCAGCAGCTCGAGAAGCCTTGAACGTGTGAAAATGCCTGGGATCATCACCGTGCATTCGTGGCTTCTTGGACTGCTGAAGGGAGGGGAATGGAGATAGCTCCTGCCACCCGTTCTTTCAGCATCTCATGCGCTCCCTCAGCCATTCTCCCCTGCTTGGACTCACTGTGGGGTAGGAAGGCAGTGCATGCGCAGTGCCGGAAGCTCGGCTTCTGGGCATGTGCAGAAGAATTTTAAAAAAAAAATTTTTTAAATGGCAACTGCACTGGTACTGTGACGTCACCAGCGGGCCGCTACCAGTTCTATAGAGTGGACCGCACCAGTAGGAACCCACCACTGATCAGGGGTGGGTTCCTCCCGGTTCGGACCAGATCGCCCAAACCGTTAGCGACCTGCTAGTGATGTAATTTTGGCATCACAGATCCGGTTCTGTCTGTGCTGGTCCGTGCTTGCCGTCATCTTTTTTTCTGAATTTACGGCCGATTTTTCTGTGTTTGGATGGCTTCACAGCATTCTGTACATGGAAAAAAGCCCTCCCGCCCGCCCACGGGTTAATACTGACCTTTATTTCTTTGCCCTAAGCACAGCTGATGAGCTCCTCAGCTGTGTTTCGGGCTGAATCCACCTTCTGAGCCTGCGCGGAAGTGAAATCGTGCGAGGGGATGCGCACCTGCCTCTGAGCTGAGCAAGCGTGCGCGCGTGAAACGTTGCGACACGAACTGGCGATGAAGGTAAACCCCTGTTTAGTATCCTATGCCATTATTCCTTGTAATATACCTGTTTCATATACAAGAAATACAGCAATCTATATCATAACAATCAGGAAAAATAATATTATAAACCTTTCTGATTTAGAAGGCAGATTTGAAGAGAGTAGAAAATATACAAGGCTCCTTCTAAGTCAGAAATGTCGGCTGTTTGATGCATTCTCATTCTAATGGTGAGCCCTATGTATCTGAGCAGTTGTGTAAGTTATAACTTAATATAAGTTATAATAATATATAATTATTATCAGAGATTTGGATACCCCTGAAAACTAACTACATCTACTACCTGTGATGCCTATTTAACCAGTGTCAGTATATAGTCTCAAGAGGTTTAAAATACAGATTGGGCACACACAGCATGTGAAACCATATATTGTTTTACATCATAATGGCTGAGTTTATATAGTTAATCAAATTGGAATAAATGGTATTATAGTAATATATTGGATGAGAATCAACTCTAGGTATACTAATGGGGAAGATATTCCATCTTATAAATTCCTTGTTGTTAAGAAAGTATCAGGCTCATGTCCTACAGAAAGAAGAAAATATATTTTTATGGCTAGATTACTCATTACAGCAAGCAGTGGCATGTTGAATAAAATGCAGCAGATTGGTTTACAGGAGATGCTAAGCTATAAAATCACATTAGCACCATATGGGAATCCAGACTTATTCAGTAGCAAGAATGTCATTTTAAAATTCCAGAATTTATTATAATTTGACTCACAAAGCTATTCCCTCCATTGGACTAGGCCAGTGGCGGGTTGCTCTCTTACCTCGCTACTGGAGTTCTGCATGCGCATTGCCACATTTGGTGCGCACGTGTGCTCGCTATGTGCGCGTGCCCCTTGTGCAATTTTGCTTCCATGCATGTGCAGAAGCAAAATCTCGGTGAAATCACGGGCAAGATTTTGCCGAGATTTTGCTTCCACACATGCACAGAAGCAAAAAAGCCCAAAAATTCGGCACTGGTGCAGCCATGCTCAAATAGCACCATCTGCTGGCCGCTACCGGTACTGTAGAGTGGGCCGCACCAGTAGGAACCCACCACTGGACTAGGCATCTAGTGCTTTGCTAAATCAATGAATTTTTGAACTAGATCTGGGCTGTAAAAATCACAGATAACCACTAAATATCAGCCAAGGGTTCAAGATTGTATCTTTTTGTTGCCAGTTACCCTTCACTAGATTTGGTAGTGGTACTTTTCCTCAAACTGAGTAATTCCCCCCTCCCCCAATTGGCCGTAAGTAGTTGTGAAATGTCACAGATAAAGCAGCATATTTTTTTTTCAGCTTCTCCATGTCAAGATCTCCATTATTTGCTCTGGCCTAGAAATTCAACAAACTGGAAACGTCATCATCATCATAATTAGGTCCTGTGCAGAACACATTGGGCAGCAAGTGTTTCCCACCATTTCCAATCATTCACAGCATTTTTGGCATTGTCCCAAGGGACATTAATAATCTTAAGATCTTCATTAAGCATTGGCACCAAGTTTTCTGAAGCTGGCCTCATTTCCTCTTTCCTCCAGGAGGTGTCCAACATAGTGCAATTTTTGGATGCTAATATTTAGGCATATACATAAGATATGGCCAACAAATCACATTCAATGTTCATTCACAATTATTGATAGGTGTTCTAAATCTGATTTTTGTATTAACTGAAAACATAGAGAATGTTAAATACTCATTTTTCTAGAAGTGGGAAAATTCAAAGAACAATGTTCTAGGCTGCTAGACATAGAAGTCTTTGATTAAGGTCTTGATGAGACATTCTGACCATATTATAATTTTGAGCCATCATATAGTTTTAGAGAATGACTCATTCTTAGATTTCTATTGCCAACTATTGGTCAATTAGACATATGCTATTGATTGCCATTTTGGTGTACAGTATACTATTTGGAAACACTAGTGTTAAAAAAATGTTAACAATAGCTCCCATAAAAATATGTGGAAGCTGTAATTAATGTGCATACCGATTAAGGCTTCAAACCAGTTTGGCTCAATACAATTTTCTGAACTAGTTCAGGAAAGAGAGACATTCAGTTTACAAAAGAGACATCCAATTCTATTTAAGAATCCAACTCAACTCATTGTAGAATTAATGGTATTACAAACAAATCCACAATTTCCTTTGTAACATACCCTGATATGGACAATTAATTATCGTGTACATTATAAAGATACTGCATTAATATTTTTTAAAGATTTAGAATTTTTTGGAAGTATATCTTTGTAATATTCATTTAAGTTTTTTTTTAATTTTGAGTTGATGTTATTTGGGGTAGACGATTGAAAGGAGGAGGAAGAAATTGTTTTTCTTTTTTTTTTGCATATTTGAGATTATTATTATTATTAAGATTTTTTTAAGATTAAGGACTCTTTGGAAGTAAATAATTTGATGTATGGTAGTATTATGTTATTAATATTATGATGAAGTTTAGGATTTTTGTAATTTATATTTAGTTATCATTTATGTAATATTCATTTAAGTTTTATCTAATGCTGAGTAATTTAAGTTTTATTTACTCTGAGTTGATTTGTCTAGGGTAGATGATTGAAAGGAGGAGGAAGAAATTGTTCTTTTTCCTTCGTTTAATTTTTCTTTTTTATTATTATTTTTGCTTTTTTTGTATTTTTTTTCTTGTATCTTTATTTCTATTTTTTCCTCATTTTTTAATTATCACTTTATATATATAGATGATATAAAATATAGAACTTTAATGATGTAATTTATCAATGTACAATTTGGAGTAGAGGGATTTTTTCTTTTTTTTATCAAATTTTTTTTATTGATATTATGCCCTGTATTCTCTCTGGGAAGTCCGGGGGGGGGGGAGGGGGGAAGGGAAGGGGGTGGGTGAGGGGGGAGAAAAATTAAAAAATGTTTGTACTCTGTACTAAAATAAAACTTTTTCAATAAAGATACTGCATATGGCTATAATTCATTGAAATGTTTGTATATAGGCATCTATAAATATGTTTTGTGTGTTTTTATTTCTTTTTTCTTTTTTGCCTTTTAAAAATAATTCTGTCTCTGAATCAAGGCTTTGCACAGCTCTCCTTCACACACACACACACACACACACACACACACACACACACACACACACACACTCCCCTATATATTCATATACCCACCTCTCTCACACACATTCACACTGACAAATTTACTGTTCAAAGATATCAGACTTATTAATACAAATGCATTAAACTTTACTATTCCTACTATTGAGATATATCTATTGAGATTTCTTCCTCTCCCTCTGCCTCTCCTTTCGTAAGCTGCTACTATAAATCTACTAGTTTGTGACACTGGGGCTCTGCTGTATGAACAAAACCATGTGGAGAATGCTCCTTTTCAATACCCCATTAATTTTAAAGCTGTATCAGTATTTAAATTTGGGGGGAAATTGAGGAATTGATGCGGGAAAGGGAGAAGGAAGCTAATAAAATGCTAGGAAAACCCCCACAAGCATTCTAAAAATTTTGTTCATTCAAAACACAGTCTGCCATTTTTCATAATCTAACTGGTGTGATATATTTTGAATGAACAAGATTCCCAAAAGTTTTTTACATAGTGAAATTGAGAAGGACAGTCGATTTGCCAGGCTTGGGCCTAGAAAAAAGGGACACTAGGCGTGTATGTCTCTTGGGGAAAAAATATTTGAGATAATGATGTTCGCATTTTGCATGGTGTGATTTTTGATTGAAATACAGAATATCAGCAAAGTGAAATAGGCTCAGTTCATCTCAATCATCTCCCCTCAAGCTCTTGTATTCAGGGTCTCATTTGCAAAGGAGCAGGAGAGATGTTTCATGTGGCTTTGTGCACAGAAAGATGGATTTAATCCACCCAAACACAATAGGAGATCAAACTGCTCTTGCTGCTCCCTGCCAGCATATCCAAACCAAATGCTCATGAAATCCCCTTTTGTTATGACATTTTCAATTGAAAGGGACTGTGTCTCATGTTTGGGGAAGTTTTCACTATCCCAATCAGCAAAGAGAGATGCTTTGCTGGTGAGCCTTGAGCTGATTAGGGTTCCCAAGTGAGTAATCCTATTAAGGTTGGAGTATCTGATTTAGTGGTCCTGTATAGCAGCTAATCCTAGCAGCAGGGGTACATATCCTCACACTTTCAAGGATATTTTTCTTTTTTCTGGGAGACCGCTGCATCACTCCAGGCACAGAACCAGAAACAAGAATGCATTCTTAGACCTCTCTGTCACCTTTTACATGTGGAAAAATAAGACCAACTCAAGTGTGTAAGCAATGAAACACAGACCAAAAGCAGGATGTCCTTTGATGTTGTTTTGGAAATAATGAAAATGTGTGGGCTACTTTCATTTTTTTAGAGGTAGTAATTGGTCAGATATTTTCTTAACTAGAGTTAATTACACAAAGAATAGAGATGGACTGAGATACATTCAAGAATGATTGTATATTACTTTCAGTCACAAGCGATGTTTAAGTACCTTCTTGGCAAAGATCTCCAGGTCACTGGTTTAGTTAAAAGGTAAAGGTAAAGGTTCCCCCACACATGCGTGCTAGTTGTTTCTGGCTCTAGGGGTGGTGCTCATCTCCATTTCTAAGCCGAAGAGCCAGCGCTGTCCGAAGACATCTCTGTGGTCATGTGGCCGGCATGACTAAACAGCAAAGGCTCACGGAACGCTGTTACCTTCCCACCAAAGTGATCCCTATTTTTCTACTTGCATTTTTTATGTGCTTTCAAACTGCTAGGTTGGCAGAAGCCGGGACAAGCAATGGGAGCTCACTCCATTACGTGGCACTAGGGATTCGAACTGCCGACCTTCTGATTGACAAGCTGAGCGTCTTAGGCACTGAGCCACTGGGTCCCTTAGTTTAGTTAGGTGACTTTAAATAGAGTTTAAGCAACCAAACATTGATAGGCAGGCTGTATTTGGATACCAGACTTTGATTTTGCCAACTCCAAAGCCTTCCCTTCAAAATTCAGTTGCAAAAACAACCATTTTATTTTCATTGATACCAAGTTTTACAAAACTAGGTTTTCAGCTCAGATTATATTGATATTGCTTTGGTCACCTTAATGGCAGATGAACACTTCCATAAAATTAATAGGGGAGGTACAATGGGGCATATTGGACTTCTGGAGGCTTTTAGTACCATTATACCATCCTTCTGGGTTGCTTGACAAAATTTGGCTTAATGGGCACAGTTTTTGACAAGGATCTGTTCCTTTCTTTTCACATGTATCCAGAAGAATGGGACTGGGAGACCACTGCTCAGAATATGGATGTTTTTCAATGGTTTTCATCCTTTCCTCCCTAGTGTTGTTCAACACTACAGGAAACTGCTGAGGGAGGACATCCAGACCTTTGAAGTGAGGTCTCATCACCATAGAAGTGAGATATCAACTCTACAATACTGCTCTTTACAATTGGTATCCTCAAATATTGCCCACTTTAATAATGGATTGGTTGAAGGAGAAGAAAGTAGAAATGCTGATAGTGAATAGGAAACTGGACTCAAAGACTGAAGTTTAGTTACTTTGGAGCAGAAAAAAATTCTGATTGAAAGAGCAAGATCAATTTGGAATTTTGTTGTTACTTGATTTGCTGGTGGTTGTGACAAATATAGCTTTCATATAGATACACCTAGCTGGGACATTTCTGAGCCAATCAGTTTTGGCAATAATAATCCACACAATAACTCATATTGACTAATACCTGTTATCTTAAGCTAATGTGAAAGAAGGCTAAAAACTAGAAATTCAAAATGAGATTACTAACCATTGTGAAGTACAAGAAATTACTTGATGCTGGTGCTGGTACTCAGAGATCAAAACTGTTGGTCAATTGTAAAGTTGGAACAATACTACGGTAAGTGGAATTTTTAAAGTCTTAATTTGCCCATGACCTCATATCTAAAGCAGCGGCAAGCTATATTTAAGGGTTCAGGGATGCAATCAAACTTTCCAAACTCTTAGAAGAGCAATGGAAGACATATTGATATAGTGGCATAACATTGGAAGAATCAGAAATAACATTTGCCTGCTGTTTTGTTTGGGACATTTTCTGAAAGGGTTTAAGGATGTCAATGACAGTAGTTTACCTCCTGTACTTATCCTTAAGCCCTGCTACAATGCAAAGAAACAGGCCAAAACTTACCATGAAGACATGATTTGGGACTTTTCTTAATTTCTTTTTGAAATGTCAACCAAGTTCAGTCACTTTGGTGCCATGATTTTGGGTGCTGAGAGTGTACAAATGGTGTGCTCCTGTGTTGCCTTTCCTGGTATGAATTTTATTAGCTGCTTTGAAAACTTAATGGTGATGAAAGAACTGGCTGGTATGGACTAGCCAAATTAACAAACAAGCAAATAGTAATGGTACGGTAAGCCTCTGCTATGTTTAATGTACCTAGTTTGAATTGAAACCCTTGAGCCAGTCCCTCTCTGGAAGTGCTGAATGGATTGAATATTTCTTCCTTGTCTACTACAGTGATAACTACTCACTTTGGAGACTTTTTTTAAAGTATACCTTCAAAACACAAAAAGTGTCTTCTCCCTGCAGTAGATAATAAATAGATCATTTGAATAGCTCGGTCTTAATATAAATGGGCACTTTTCCAAAATTCAGACTTCAGCATTTACAATTCCCCTGCTTGAAAGGCCATTGCTGAGAATTATGGGGATTGAAGTTCACACAGCTGGAGGACACCCAGTTTGGGAAAGGCTGGAATAGGTCTGAGTGATCCATCCATCTTATAATTCCAAACATGAATGGTTAGGAAACAAGCTGCGGGGCAGACATGATACTTTCATGTCTTGTAATGTGTTGGCTGGAGGAATCTGCATGGCTGATGGAGGAAACAGAATGTTGGGCTAGAAAGATCTGATCAAGCTCCTTTTATTTACTTATGCTAACTTTAACACAAAGTTGCAGATCCACTTGAGCAAGACTAACACATATTGCTGCGGAGCTTATGAAATCAGTCTGAGCATGCTCCTCTTCATTGGACCCACTGGGAGGAAGAAAAGTCAGCAGCATCAAAGATAGCTATAATTGGTACCATTCTTTAAAAGGGCAGAGGGGCGGGGGCTTGTCTTTCAACAGAGCTTGTCCATAGCAGTAAATCTTCACTATTGGATGGTTTTACGGAAAGGAGGCCTATATTTTCCTCTTAACTGAATCCCTTAAAAAAAGCCCCAACAACTGTCTTCCTTGTTGAATCAGAAAGAAACATTTGATTTTTTTAAAAACAAGGATATGTATTTTAAGATCTGTGCTTTTAAATGGGTGCCAATATGTGACTGCTAATTCATAGCAGCATATGCACTAGGACAAAAGGAGAAATGTGTAGCTACAGTCTCAAATATTCTCTATTGCAATTTAACCACATGTGTGTCTTTTTTTGGGGGGGGGTTGAGGGCTTTTGATTAAGAAGAGTCACAAAATAAACTATTAACAGAAAACTCCTAAATACTATAAGTCCCACTGAAGTCAGTGAAACCTATCCAAGTAAATGTATAAGGCATTCTGAGCCACTAACTCTGGCTTTCTAACTTCTTTCTTTCTTTCTTTCTTTCTTTCTTTCTTTCTTTCTTTCTTTCTTTCTTTCTTTCTTTCTTTCTTTCTTTCTTTCTTTCTTTCTTTCTTTCTTCCTTCCTTCCTTCCTTCCTTCCTTCCTTCCTTCCTTCCTTTTCATTTAGAGCATTCTCTTACATTCTCTGTCTCTATTCTAATAAAAGTTTGCACCTGCTAACATTATGATGGCCCTATTCCTATAAAAGTATATTAGAATGGAAATAAAAGACATGTGATGATTTGTTTCACTAATACAACTATCTACCATTCTATTGATTAATGTTAGAAACCTGAGAGAATTGTAGTTGAAAAACAATTTTGAGATTCCCAGAAGATCCTGAGATATGTTATGAAGCCAGCCAGGTAGCAATCTTTGAGATGAAGGAAAGGGCAGGCAGTGGGCTAACACTGCATTGACTTTCACAGATGCAAAAAATGGCTTCTCTTTGAAACATTCCTTGCTTCAAAAAGTGATGTTATCTAGAACTCTTGGAGGCCACTACTGTTGTATGCTCTAGCATGATAAGAGTAGGAGAAGGAGTAGGAAAAAAATACAGTATGGGAAGTAGAACAAAGAGGATCAGTGCCCAATTGCTTTATAACACAGGTGTCAAACTCGCCATGTCACGTTGCCATCACATGATGTTTTGTGACATTTTTCCCATTCGGGGAGCTGGGGTTGGCGTGGCCTGCGTGCAGGGGCGGGTTCCTAATTTTTTTTACTACCACTCTGTGGGCGTGGCTTATTTTGTGGGTGAGGCTTGCCAGCCATTTGAGCGGGTGGGCGTGGGCCTCAGGAGCTTGGCAGCGGCCGGAGAAGCAGGGGGGGGCATTGCCCACCCACAACGGAGCCCCCCGCAGCGGGAGCAGCAAGACCACGGCAGCGGTTCTTCTAGGAGGCTCTGTCTGGCCTGAATGCTTCTCCCCATTCGATTATCCTAGGCTCCTGCCGCCCATTCCCCCTCCCCTCAGCAGCTCGAGAAGCCTCGAATGTGCGAAAATGCCTGGGATCATCACCGGGTATTGATGGCTTCTCGGACTGCTGAAGGGAGGGGAATGGAGATAGCTCCTGCCGGCCGTTCTTTCAGCATCTCACGTGCTCCCACAGCCATTCTCCCCTGCTTGGACTCACTGTGGGGTAGGAAGGCAGCGCATGCACAGTGGCGGAAGCTCGGCTTCTGGGCATGCGCAGAAGAAAATTTTAAAAAGTTTTTTTCCAAAAAATTGTTTTTAAATGGCGGCGCCCAGGCACCGGCAACCGACCGCACCGGTACTGTGACGTCACCAGCGGGCCACTACCAGTGCTATAGAGTGGACCGCACCGGTAGGAACCCACTACTGCCTGCGTGTGATGCATCCGGCTCGTGGGCCACCAGTTTGACACCCCTGCTTTAAAATCTAATTATAATGTTTTCTGTGCTTTTGGTTTTACTAATTCATATTCTGGAAACATCCCTGAACGTTTGTAACTGAGGTAGGTCCTATTGGTTTTGTCAGAGAAAAAGATGCACTGAAAAAATAAAGAATTATAAACAGGCAAAGAAAGAAGACTCTGCTATTTATGATATGCGTTGCATAATAAAATGAAAAAGGGGCTAGTTCTTTACAGAAGCTTCCCAAGGCATTCTGCCAAAATGTACTCTTGTTCCTTTGTATTTCTAACAATAAAAAAATACCTTAAAAGGAAAAAAGAAGGCTTCCTGAAAGCCAATATCATGCTTTAACATAGAAGAATGGAAAAAATCTCAGCTGATCAAAATAATATTTTACATATATTGTGTTCTGTTTATATTAAATCCAATAGAATCTAAATAAATCTGAGGAAATATATGCTGCTGACACAGCCCTGTATATGCAAATATAATATAAATCCAAGGCACAGTTGATAAAAACATATTTTGGAGGAAATAACTCCAACAAATTCTTGAGGATCCTCTTCCCTCCTTCTCTTTTCCCTGGCAGCAACATTCAAGAATGCTTATCACTGCTAAGTATTATACACAGAGAGGTTGAAGATGACTAAACAAAACTGTTTGCTTTTCTTCTCTTCTGGATTTGCCTGGTGCTGTAGTTAAACACAACTGACCCACTGCAAGCCAAAGACAACTTGCACCTCGACTAGCATGCTGAAATGTGATTTTTGTCCAAGGGTGTCTGTGTGGGAGACCCAAAAAAAAGACCCATGACCACCTGATCAAACCCCCTGTGTTGTGGGTTTGATCACCAGATTGTGCTGCCATCTTGACTTTCTTGAACCCCTGCAAATACTCCTGTTTCTGTATTAATTTATTTGGGTCTTTCTCTCCCCGTTATTATGTTGTTGCATTGCTATGGCCCACCTTCTCCAACCATTATATATAGGTCAGGGAATATTTTACAGTATTCTCACAACTGTTCTGTGTTGAACAATAAGTAGCCATATTGTAAATGACTAGTTACAATAAAAATGGATGGTGGATTTCATAAATAAATTGAAAGTGGCCCAATGCCATCTACATGTTTCATGGCCAAGTAAGGATTTTAAGATAGTTTCATGTATCAAAGCCCATTTCTTACTAACAAAACTTTAACATTCCTGATTATCCAGAGATAAAAATCCACTCTCCCCTCAAAAAATAATAATGTTCTGTTCTTCTCTTAAATTCAGGTTGGGTTTTCAGAGGGCAGTCAAAGAAGTATAACCACAAAAACAACACACTGACTAACTCCATGCAGTTAAACAAGCATGATTCTGGTTATCTTGAATTCAGCTGGAAAGTACCAAATATTCCAGCCTATTCTTCAAAGGATTTCTTTCTCTATCTCTTCAAATCCTCTGTTTTTTAGGGATACCTCAAAAAATCCTATAGTTTCCTGCTCCCAAAAATAACATTTCTAATTCATTGTTTTGGAGGGAAACAAAAATAATTAAAATCTATATTATTCAATTGGGAAAGGATCTTTCTACTTCTGAATTGGGAACATTGTATGTGGTTTACTCGATGCTGATGATCATAGAATGGAAGAAATCTTTGTGATCATTTAATCCAATTTCTAGCCCATTGCAGGAATTGATTGCATGCCATGATAGATGGCCATCCAGCCTCTGTTTAAATACCTCTAGCGAAGAATTTATCACCTCCAAAGGAAGCATGTTCCATAGATGAACAGCTCTTATCATTAGGATCTTTGATGTCCAGCCAAAATCTACACTCTTGTGCTGTCTTCTGGAACAATTTTGAACAAGTCTACCTAATCTTCTAACTGGTAGCCCTTGAAGTTAAAGAAAGCTATCATGTATTAATAGCTATTCCATGTATATGTCTGTAGTTTGTATTATAATATAATGCAATAAACCAAGCAGCCTACTGGAAGTTTGCCTAGTTTGCCCCAGGTCAAGGCATTTTGGATAAATCAACCGCAACAACACACGCGCACACAATAGATTCAAACTCAATGCAAACCGCTTGAAACTCGACTGCAGAAAATACGATTTCAGCAACAGAGTAATCAATGCCTGGAATGCACTACCTGTGGTTTCTTCCCCAAACCCCAAAAACTTTAACCTTAGACTATCTACAGTCGACCTCACCCCATTCCTAAGAGGTCTGTAAGGGGCGTGCATAAGCGCACCATTATGCCTACCGTCCCTGTCCTACTGTCCTATTGTCCAAATTTACCTATACCTACTTTGCTTTTGTTTATGTTTATACCATACCTGTTATCTTGTACACGTTTTGACAAATAATAAATAAATAAATAAATAAATAAATCATGGGAGATTGTTTGCAACTTTTAATGGAGTAACATAGTTGATATGCCTACCATTTGTAAGTCCATCTGGAGGGAACATTAGACTCAGAGGAGTCCACCAACAGCATTAGGCTGTAGTTCTGTATGATGTATGAAGTTTCATACATATAATATTTTATTAAGGAAGAGGATACGTGGTAAAGTAATGAACTACCTAGATCCATCTAGCTGGATTCCTTCTCTGGGGAGCTACTTTTGAAATGAATAGGCTCATGGTGATTGGAAAAAGCCTATAATATAGGGAAATATGGTTATAACATACACATCAATCAGAATAGAGCTGGAACAGACCTCAGAGTTTTTCTAGTTCAACCTCCCGCTCAAGCAGGAGAACCTATACCACTTCAGATAGGTGGCTGTCCAGTCTTTTCTTAAAAACCTCCAGTGATGAAGCACCTACAACTTCTGAAGGCAAGCTGTTCCACTGGTTAATTGTTCTCACTGTTAGGAAGTTTCTCCTTAATTCCAGGTTGCTTCTCTCCTTGATTAGTTTTCATCCATTGTTTCTTGTCTTGCCTTCTGGTGCTTTGGAAAATAACTTGACCCCCTCTTTTTCGTGGCAGACCCCCAAATACTGCAATACTGCTATCATGTAACCCCTAGTCCTTCTTTTCTCTAGACTGGCCATATCCAATTCCTGCAACCATTCTTCATATGTTTTAATCTTCAGGCCCTTAGTCATCTTAGTTGTTCTTTGCATTTTTCCCCAAAGTCTCAACATCTTTTTTTGTAATGTGGTAATAACATTTCTTTTGAATCTAGATTTATTTATTTGTTAAATTTATTTGCTGTGGGGCTACTCTGGACGGCTTACAACTATAAAATGGAAAAAATGATTAAAAATATAAAAAAATAATAATAGTAAAGGAATAAAACAATAAAAATAAACAGTGGAAGTACAATAATATGAAATTAAAAATTGAGCAGAGGAGGAGCAGCAGGTGCAGGGGTGGAGATGGGGTCAGCTAGTTAGTTCAGCAATCACCTTCTGTGATGTACTCTGCTGTTGGGTTCCCAGGCCAACCTGCAGAGTCAGGTCTTCAGGCTGTTGCAGAAGGATGGGAGGGTTGGGACAAACATCACCCCAGGGGGCAGGATGTTCCAGAGGACTGGCGCAACAAGAAGATACTTCTCCTGGATCCCATCAGTCAGAGTTCCTTGACTGATGGGATCCTCAGCAGGCCTCCTCTGTTGGCACAAATTGGGCGGATTTATCCTACGAGGACAAGATAACTCATCAAGGAGTCTGGACCTATGCCACAGAGAGCTTTAAAGGTCATGGTCTGAGCCAAGCTAATAATTCCTGTCTCATATTCTCCCCATCCTATGAATTGTGTTGCTTCCTGTTGCTTAGATAGCCAAAGAAAATAGGCGATATGGAGAATATCTATCACTAGATTTGGTGAAAGTTCCTAATTGTTTTTCAGAATTTACTTTCAATAGGTCCTTCAATATGGTATCATTTTTCATGGAAGAACTTTGTCTTGGGAAGTACTTCAGCAAGAATTGAGAATCCAGTTTAGGTTGAAATGCTGCCTGCGGTGGGAAAGGAACAATTTGATCAAAGGCTTTCGGTTTGCCTTTTCACTGAACCACTTCCTCTGGTTTCTTCTTCCCTTTGCTTTTTGTTCTGTTTCTTTCCATATCTGTCAACCTCTCCAGCTGTTTATTGTTTTTAAGGGACCGCAGCTTCAGGCTGCATGTCAGATCTGCTCCTCCAATGCTGAGATCTCAATGTTTACAAGTTGGGTCTGTTTTTCTTTTGGCTAATTGCTGAGATCATCTGAGGTGATCCCTTAGGGGCAGTTAATTGGACAATGATGGAGATGGAGACTGTTCTGGCATGTATTGCCTCCAATGCCTTCAGTTTAACTGAAAAGGGACATAAATCACAATTTGTAGGAGTGATCCTCATTTTGCTCCCTCTCTCCCTCTCTCTCTCTCTGTGTATTCCCATTTTAAAAGAATCATCACGATATTCAACCTGAACAGTCTTCAGAGAACTGGAGCAGGGCAGTAAGAAATTAGAGAAGTCATGCAGTATGCTCCTGTTTGCCCTGCTTTAGATTCTAGTTTTAAGACTTAGTTATAGATTTTCAATCTCAACAGCAAGCAAGTTCAAATCCACCTTTAGCCATTATACTAGAATACAGAGGACAGCCAATGGCTTAAGGAAACTATATTGTAACCACTGAAAGTAACTTTTCATTGAGAAGAACTTGAGTTAGGAAGTGCAAGCCATAATAATAATAATAATAATAATAATAATAATAATAATAATAATAATAATAATAATAATAATAATAATAATAATAATAATAATAATAATAATAATAATAGACCTACAAATAGAAATAGAATGACTACGGCAAAGACAAGCAAGGGTAGTACCAATAGTAATAGGTGCCTTGGGTGCCGTCCCAAATCAACTGGAGCACCACTTGAACACCATAGGCCAGTGGTTCCCAACCTTTTTGTGATCAAGTACCACTTGGAGGTGCCGTACAGTCGCCGCGTACCACCTGGTTCCAGAGAAACTAAATTCGATCAGATATCACTTTATTTCCATAATTGTACCGTTCCTTTTTTGGCCCCGTGCATCCAGCAACTGGATTCTCGGGCCGCTGGGACCAGGTGGGTGGCGTGTGGCAACAGTTGCAAATCATTGCCAGATTATCTTGTGTTAGGCAGTAAACATTTTTGTGAAGTAAAAAATAACTAACTAAAAATCATTCATGACCCCGAAAGTGTTCGCGTACCACCTGGAAGGCCCTCGCGTACCACTAGTGGTACACGTACCACAGGTTGGGAACCACTGCCATAGGCATTGACAAATTTGCCATCAGTCAATTGCAGAAGGTGGCTTTACTTGGAACTGCTTCCATCCTGCGACTATATCTGTAACACCGTTAAATATCCAGATTTGCCTATCCCAGGTCCTTGGTAAGGACTCGATAGGTAGACAAAAATGCCAAACCCAGTCTGAACATCTGGCTGACTGTGCAATGATTAATAATGATAATTTGACTAATGGCTCTTCTCTTTGTGGACTATGTTTGAGGTTTTCATCTATTCTGTGGACACCTGGCAATGCTTCAGTCATGCCATTTTAGAGAAACATTGGAAGGAGCCATTTACATTATCAAGTCCAATTCTTTTTTTATAGAGAAATTCAGATTATAAGGCATCTCTGTCAGACAGTTGCCTGTTCTCCTGGAAAAATTCCAATGATTCTACAATAAAGCTGCCCTTTTAGGATGTTTTTTCTAACTTTCATCCAGAATCTGTCTATGCATAACTTAAGAACATTAATACAAGGTATCTTTCAACAGGCATATATTGGCATATATTGAAAGATAAGATAAATAATCAAACAAACAAAGCATCTCTTTAAATGATGTTTTTTCTCCAACTAAATATGCCTTACGCAGTAAGAAATTCTGATATTTGATGTATTTGACCCCACTGGCAGTAAGAAAAATCTACTCTCATTCTCTGCTCCAGCATAGCCAGTGGGGATGTGAGGAGCTTATATTGAGTAATGTGATTTAGTTTAAATGTCTCTGCCCGCTCCCACATGCTAAAGAGCGTCTGGTACCCAGACTGCTGTATACAACAGTGAAGTATCAGGTAGAAAGAAACTTCGGTTCAATGCAATCTATAGTCACATCTTTCAAATAGTCACCTTCAGCTCTGAGAGGTTTGTGTGTGGCTATGTGTCTCTCTGTATATACCTGTTCTACACAGTTTATTGGCTAAAATAACATGGACAATCCTAATGGTGAGAGGGTGACATCTGGATTAGGCACTCTATACAAGAAGCAATTTTTCTTCTCTATAGCTGTTGTGGTATTTTGTGGTTTGAGTAAACTTTTCCTATAGACAGCAAGTGGCTTCCACATGCTCTGAGAATGATGCAGCAGTCTAATACAAACCAGAACAATTGCTGAAGAAAAATCCCAGTCATTAGAATCACACTATTCCTTTTAAGAGACCAATGAGCTTCTTTGAGCGGGGAAAGAACATCAGCAGGCACTGATGCCAAATGGTTTGCTAGGGAAATTCACTTTTTTCCCCTCATCTTTATTTCTTGTAATGGAAGCATTTTGAAGACTTTATTGGAGTCTAAAGAGTGCTGAGATTTTCCAATTCAGATGTATTTTTATTGGAAAACAGTTTGTGTATAGTCAAACCAAAGATAAGCAACTGTATGTCTCATCAATTTTAAGCAAAAAAGGGGTATGTTTTTATCTCTCTCATTATAAAAGTATGATGACTCCTTTGCTTTATTATTTCTCAGTGTGACTTAAAGGTTCAGTTTATTGAAATTCTGTGAGAATTTGGCTGCAGTGGAACTTGGATTTTTTTTTGGTGTTATTTTTGTTATTGCAAAAGACAGAACATGCCAGAATATGAGATCTACATCAGACCAATGGAATACTTTCACTGTTAGTCTCATATCATGTCTGAGCATAAAAAATGGGGTAAACCGTAAGATTGATAAAAGGATTAGCACCAATATACTGTATACTGGATGGTATATCAGTGATGATGATGAGAAACTTTGTAAAAATCTCTACCTTTATACATTAGCCCAATAAGTGCAATGTGTCTATGGCCTCTTAAGGAAGATTTTTTTGCAGGAAGATAGGAACTGGATGCCAGTGCTAGATGTGAACAGGCAGCACTCCAGATTAATGTTATTAGGTTAAAGAAAGAACACCCTGATTGCCTCTGGTATACATAATCATTAATTCCTTTCATTGTGCATAGCTATCTATGAGAATATCATGGTTCCCAATCATTTGGGGATGAAATTGATAATACCTTAACACTTGATAATTCCTTACAAGTGTGTATGGAACAGAATCTCAAATATAGTACTGTTGATATGATAGGTAAATCTGATTTTTATATGCATCTTTCAAAACTCCAGCATACTGTGATATTCACTTTGTGAAGCCATATATAACCTATTCTGACAAGTCATAGTCATGAGAAGGACTCATAACAGTACTTGTAAGTGCCTTCAAACTGCAGTATGAAAAGTGGTCCTTAATTCTTTTAAACCGAGTCAAAAGTCGATTCCTTAGATCAGCAAGATCTAGTCTAAATAAGCTGCTGACTTCCTAGCCATAGTGTACCTTCAGCTCAGTTTAGCTTACATCTTCAAAGTGCTTAAGCCTTTTATGAGCCCTCACAGTTACTGCCTATTTATTGGTTTCTAATGGGGATGCTATCTCTGGAATAGAGAGATAGGATCTAGGAGTTGGGATAGCCTTAAGTCTTGGGCTTGGAGTATCAAGCTAGCCTCTGTAAGTAGAACTAGCATGCATAAATGGAGGCTCTGGCTCCATGCCAGCACACCTCCTAAGAATGAATTGTAATCATCTGAGAAAAATCACCCAGCAACCAATTTGTCCCCCAGACGTCACTCTGAGAATGTTAATAGAACATGATTCCAGGACCTTCAGACTAAAAAAAATAAAATAAAAATGGCTGCAACGTGGTAGGTTCCTGTAGGAAGATCTTTAAAAAAACTACCTAGGGAAAGATTTCTTGATTTATTGGTGCCAGACTGTAGTACACTAACCTCCCTCAAGCATTATGCATCTTACTGGCCATTAGGATGGCAGAAGTACTAAACTCCAAAGGTGTTATTTCTGGAGAGTGCTCATGACCACCCTGTCTCCTGAAGTATGAGACCCTTGTTTATTGGAGCTGACAGAGGAAACACAAGCAATTGTCATTTCTCACCACTGAAGTGGTGTCTCCTGATGATGGGGAAAACACAAGAGAACTCGGGGCAAACACAGCTTGGAATTTTATGTGCTTCCAGATAACAGAACCCATATGGTTTTTTTCAACAAAGGTAAAGCTGCAAAGGAGGCCCTTGACAAGCTGCGATGACAGTGGCACGATGACAGCAAAGCCAGTGTTTAGGATGTGGTTGATGTAGAGATAATTTGTCCCTGCATCACATTTTTGCCCCATTTGTAGCCTGCAGGAGCTCAGGCTGCATTCAGACCCTCCAAATAATCCTGTAAAATACTTGAAGATAATCGGGTCTCACTTTGTACTTTGTGCTTTGTGGGTGATTGTTGAATTATGGCTTATTAATAAAGTACAAACAGTTTTAGTACATTTAGCCATAATAAGCCACGTATCACAATGTTGGGGGTTACATGACACAATTACCCAAAGCCAAACTATATTATATAAAGAGAAATTGGCCAGACAATTATTCGAAACTTGGTTTTCCCCATCCAAAATACATGTAGGATTCATTATATTACATTACATTTGGTCCTTAGCTGATTGAATGTTATCTCAAGTTACCATTATTCTTTCAAAGATGTCCTCCCTTTTTATAGTTCGATGTTCATATGCGTGCCTTCTTTCCAGGATATGAATCTTGTCTCATATCTTAAGTATGCTTAACTGGACCTAAGTTTTCTGTTTTGGTCTAGGGCAGAAAAGATACCTCTGGAAGTAGCTGTCTGGCGCCATCTGCAGGACAAAAAGTCTGAGACAAATGTATTTTCAAGTACTGTATCTGGTTGGTTCAATGGGAAGGTTTTAGTGTATCATGGGTTTGATTTTGTATAGAACCTATAGCCTCTGGAATGAGGCAGTTCATAAATCTTATCAATAAAATGAATAAATAACTTTGTTGCATTATATTCGACTGTAGTGGATAGTTATAAGTGTCACTTCACATTTGTTCTCCCATTGGGTTGACAGTTTTGCTAATTTTTAGCACATATCTGAAGCATATATGAATTAATGAAGTCAATAGGTCTGCATTGCTCTTTTAATTTGAATGTAATCAAAGCCAAGAAGAGTGTAGGAAGAGATAATTTTGATTAAGGAGAGTCAAGTATGTGCATTTATTATTAAAATATTATATTTCTCTTTAGTCACAATGGCAACATTTTTCTTAAGAGGGCTTACAATAGAACATGAGAAAATAAAATTCAAATTTACACAAAGAATACTGACTGATTTTGGGTCAGTCACAACCAACTACATACTGTACATTCTGCTAATCTTTGACTTCTTTTAACGTGGCTATGGATTACAGACTACAAGGACTGGATTCATTCAAACTTTATCATGTCAACATCACAAAGGTCTGGAAGAAGCATGAATGACATGTTCATCATAACATCATCTTGCAAATTAGTTGAAACAATTACAATGTGACTACAGAAAGGGCAGAAGATGAAAAAAAAAATATACTGTATCAAACCATTAGATAGAAGCCCTGTTTAAAAAGCTCAGTTATGTACCCTTTTATTTTCCTACATTCTATCAGAACAAAAATCAAATAGCTTCTTTATATTTATTAGGATACTTTGGTACCTGATTTGATATAAAATCAAAAACCTGATGCCTATCCTAGTACAACTTCCTTCTTACAGACTCCTGCATTTTTCAGCTATTTCCCATCAGGTTCTAATTTGATCTTAGTGGTGTTTTCTGATCTCTGGTTGTACTCTGCATTTCTCACTTCTTGGGCTTAAGTAACAAAACCTTCCTAAATGTTAGGCACATATTACCTACACCTGTGCAGTGTGTTATTAATAGATTACTTCAAGAAAGACCTGGCAAATGTTTTCATCCCTTTTCTTGTCATATCAGCAGGGCTCTTTCATTAAAAAAATATGTATTAACTTGGGTGATTGCTTATCAACCACTTTTGAATTGAACCTTTAGGGATTAATAAGAGTAGTTCCCAAATATGAAATTTGCATGAGTTTAATTATTCCTAAAATATAAAATTCATTTTTTGGTGATAAAACAATCCCAAAGGTAGATTTAATAAATTAATACAATTTACAACAATACAATAATTATCACCATCAAACAACATTAGGAAGGACTTGATAGGTGGATAAAAATACCAACTCCAGTGTAATTATCTGTCTGACTGTGTGATGAACCATAATAATAATAAACCTTCTAAAACTGACTATCTTATAAAACTCAAAACTGAAACTTGCCTAAAAGTGATCCGATTGAAAGTTTATAAAACTAAACCTAAAACTAACTAAACCAGGTAGAAATTTAATAACTAAGGCATCAAGCATACCATATCTTGGGTTATGCTATAATGATTCCCTGGCAAATGAGGCAACCTCATCCCCAGAACATCTTAATACCTGCATAAGAGTGGGTCTCCTCCAGGTCCCGTCAGCCAAACAATGCCGACTGGTGGGCCCTAGGGGGAGGGCCTTCTCTGTGGGGGGGGGGCTGTGTTCTGGAACCAACTTCCCCCAGAGATCCGAATTATCCCCACCCTGCTGGCCTTCTGGAAAGCCATCAACACATGGCTCTTCCTGCAGGCAGGGGTTTGAGACAAGTTTATATCCGAGATCTCCCCCTATATGTATGTTGTTGAACATTCTTTTTAAACTCTTTTTAACTTTTTAAAATTGTTTTTAAATTAAGTTTATTGTTTAGTGTTCTCTTAAAATGTTGTCCTTAGGGAGTAGGGCGGCATAGAAGAACCTAATATTAAATAATAATAAATAATAAGGACTTAAAGGACAAAGTGCTCCATCAGATTTAACAGCTCCAGCATGTTGTATTATAGTATTGCTTTTAAAAACACCAATCTCTGAAAGCATCTTCTTATCCCACATGAAGAAGTTCTCCAATAACCTCTGCTATCCAAATGCTTTAAGAAGTACATCAAAATATATATGGGGCTTTGGATCATGGGAACAATGGATGAAGCCAGAAGTCTCATTGGTTTCAATAGCACTTGCTTCAGCCTACATTTAGGATCAGGATATATGATGGCACTCAAATGCCAAGATGATATCCACATTGTAGTAAAACATAAAGGAAAACCACATGCATACATTATACCAGAAATAGACTTGAAAGTCTTATCTCAAATTGCTTGAACAGATAATATTCATCCCTTTCATGATGTCATTTTGAAATAAATATTGATCACCAAAGGAGCAGGGTCACCAGTCTCATAAACTTCAAATTATGAGAAATAAGATAAGATAGATAAGATAACTTCATTGTCATTTTTTTTACTGCGAGCACACTGGCCCACATTAAAAATGAAATTCTGTTGCCTGCTCTCAAGAGAAAGTGTATATCAACCCAAACACATACATAACACAGATATACACATGCTATATACATACAAAAATATATACCTGCACCATACATATATATACATATTAATCACAATAAATGCCAGATTATGAATGCCAAGCCATTCCTATGAAATATGCCTGCCTAAACTACTTAATGGGCTGGTAGCCAACATTTTTCATTTAATTCTTCTGACTGCAATAATAATAATAATAATAATAATAATAATAATAATAATAATAATAATAATAATAATAATAATAATAATAATAATAATAATAATAATAATAATAATAATAATGATAATAACAACAACAACAACAACAACAACAACAACAATAATAATCAGTTGCAAAAGGCCACTGTACTTGGATCTTCACGCATCATACTTTATTTTATTTATTTATTTAAATGGATTTATATGCCGCCCAACTCCCAGGGGACTCTATACGAAAATACATCACACAGTCCTAGACGCTTGGGAAGTGTTCAACTTGTGATATAGTGATACGAAATCCAGCATATAAATCTCGTTTGCTGTGTATTACATTTTTGTGAATAATAATAATAATAATAATAATAATAATAATAATAATAATAATAATAATAATAATAATAATAATAATAATAATAATAATAATAATAATAATAATAATAATAATAATAATAATAATAAAAGCATAATGAAAGCATTAGCAAAGGATGCCAGTTACAAATACCTAGGCATATTGGAAGCAGATAACATCTTGAATGGAAAAGTCAAAGAGTCAACGCAAAAGGAATACATCAGGAGGGTCCGCAAAATATTAAAATCAAAACTGAATGCTGGAAACATAATTAAAGACATTAATAAATGGGCAGTGACAGTGATATACTACCCAGCTGGAATCATCAACTGGACTGTGGCTGAACTGGAAAACCTGGACCGAAAAATGCATAAACTGCTCGGCGTCCCACCTGATTGCATCTAAAACACCGGAACGGGGGCCTCTGGGCCGGTGTATTCGGAGCCGGCACGTTGGGCCTCCCCACCCTGGGGCCCGGCGAAGGTACCATACGTTTTCGTTGCTGACGCCATCCACTATCACCTTGAGACCTAAATTCCCTTAGGCCTACATCCAGCTCCACCACTATGTACCACGCTTTACATCCACAAAGTGACATGACAGGTTGTACCTGCCAAGAAGAATAGGGGGCAGAGGGCTATTGCAAATCCACCAAACTGTAGAAGAAGAAAAATGAAGTTTGAATGATTATGTGAACCAAAGGACAGAAAGATTGCTGCAGGCTGTGAAAATGAAGAACATTATAAAAACAACAGAAACAAAGGCAGAATATAAGGAAAAACAGTTGGATGACAGATTACATGGATGGAAAAACAAAGCTGTGCATGGAGAGCACTTGAGAAACATTGAAGGAAAATGTGATAACAACTTGACATGGGCATGGCTTAAGAGAGGAACCCTCAAGAAAGAAACGGAGGGTTTAATACTCGCTGCTCAAGAACAAGCACTCCAAACTAATTATTTATTTATTTATTATTTATTTTGGTTTTCTTATATGCCACCCAACTCCCGGAGGACTCAGGGCGGCGTACCCAATGCCATGAAAGCAAAGATACAAAAATCCACTGACAATCCAAACTGCCGACTTTGCAATGACAAAGTTGAAACTGTTTCACACATAATATGTGAGTGCAGAAAAATTGTGCAAACTGATTACAAAGCTAAACATGATCGAGTTGCTAAATTAGTCCACTGGTCATTATGTAAAAAGTAGGATATACCTGTGTCCGAAAAGTCATGGGAGCACAAAGTGGAAAAAGTTACTGAAAATGAGATGGTGAAGATCTTGTGGGACTTTCAAATACAGACGGATCATCATTTGGAACACAATATGCCAGCTATTACAGTTGTCAAGGGCCAGTGCGTACAGTTTATTGATATTGCTGTACCAGGAGATGCCAGAGTCGAAGAAAAGAACTGGAAAAAATTATGAAATATCGCGACCTGGCCATTAAAACTACACGGCTATGGATGAAACATATAACAGTGATACCCATTGTCATCAGGGCACTTGGTACCATGTCCAAGAATTTTACAAAACACATCAAGAAATTGCAGCTTCCTGCAATAACACCAGTGGAACTGCAAAAAACTGCGCTACTCAGAATATCATATATTTTAAGAAGATACTTGGTTGATACCTAGGATGCTGGCAGCAACCCGTATCAACCATCAGCACAGTCAATGATATTTTAAAATGTTCAGCTGACTGTTTCATGTTTAACGAATAAAAGAGATAATAATAATAATATTTTATTATATATTATTATTATTATTATTATTATTATTTATTAATAACATAATATCTTATTATATTAAATTATAATAATAATAAAAACATGAGTTTCATGTTTAATGAATAAAAGTTTATAATAATAAACATTTATACCATTACTTCCCTTTACATGTGAGAGAACAAATGACATAAGGTCTATTACTGGTCTAGTACTTGTATTTTCATAAAAATTATTCTACAGAAATAGTAAAGTTGTAAATAATTTGTTTATTTAGTCCACCTAGCCTTCCATACAGGCAATGGATAAATAATAATAATAGTAATAATAATAATAATAATAATAATAATAATAATAATAATAATAATAATAATAATAATAATAATAATAATAATAATAACAACAACAACAACAACAATAACAACAACAACAACAACAACAATAAATGGATAAAAATGCCAAATCCAGTCTGAACATCTGGCTGGCTGTGCAATGAAACATTCCCCAGCGAGGCACTACCTTGACATGGTTGTAGGGCTTATGGGCTCTGAGGAAGATGAGAGTTATGCCAGAAATTCAACCATATTGAACAGGTCTCACCAGAGGAGTCAGAAAAAGGGTGTGTCTCCTACAAAAAATATGGTGAGATGTAATTTACAGAAACCCATATCAGATTGGTTGTGAACTGGGTCAACAAGGACCATGCTAGTTATTGGAGTTCCTGGATATCTGGTGACAAAAGAGCTACAGGATCATGATTGTTGACTGAACAACTAGGGCCAACAGGACTACTGGAAGAAAAGTTGTTTACTTGTCACAAATATGCAAAGATTGAAGGTGGCTGACTTTCTGTTCCTGGCTAGCCTTGAGAAACGTTGCCTCTCTAGCCTTGAGGAAGATTGTCTTCATCAGCTTTCTAGCTGAGCCTTGCATCAGTTGGGTGCACCTGTCAGTAGCTGGGAAAGACAGGGTACATGAACCTGGGTGTGATGGGCCAGGTCTCTTGAGATTGGAAAGGGGAGGGAAGAGCCCATGTGCCTCTGCCCTAGCCTTTTGGTCTGCAGCAAATTCTTGCACACCAGTGGGTCTAGTTGGCTGAAGCCTCCTGATCCATTGAGTGTCATGCCCTGGCTTGCCATACCTGGAGGGATGGGAGGGAACAGCTGTGGGAGCAGCGTGGCTGCAGCGGCTGGTGTCCCAGGTGCTCCCGACGGCTTCCTGCTTCTTCGGCCAGTGTGCACGTTCCTCTCAGCTGATCGGTGCTGACGGCGGCACAGCTGATGGGCGGAGGACTGTGAACCACCGTTTCCTAGCCATTTAGGATTCCTAATGGCAACGGCTGCAGCTCGGGAGGCTGGAAGGATGAATGGACACAGCTGGATGCTGGCTACGGGGGTGGGCTGGGCCATGGGCATGCCTATGTTAATGAGGGGCTATTTATAACATTGGGGGTGATAGCTCCCAGCGCTGACTTTGTATCTGATAAACCTCAGTCGTGCCTGATTGCGGCCGAATTAAAACCTGCAGCAAGCAACCTTGTTTCCAAGTTTGATATTCGGCATACAGACAGCTGAGATGGACGGGAGGGAATTGCAGTGTTCCCATGACAGGCACACTGCCAAGTCTCACAATTTTGATCACATGACCATAGCGGTGCTACAACAACTGGAACTTCAGGCAGATCCTAAGTCTCTTCATTCAACTCTACTGTAATTTTGAACAATTGCTGAACAAAAAGTTGTAAATCAAGGATTAACTGTATTGTCAATTAGCATTACCTCCCCAGGCTTCTAGAATTTGTTAACACAATGTAACAAAACATTCTGGCAAAATAAGGAAATTACTAAATCTATGATTCAAAAGTAACCCCATAAATTATATTTAAAGTTAATTTAATGCAAATGTGGATTAAATCAAACATAAAGCCTTTTTTTTCATGTCACTCATTTTTTTAGAGTATGCTCATTTCCAACATATGCAGAAATTGGCTTGGAAATGGGATATGTATCCCTAGCTTACAGCAATATATGAACCCAGTTTACATACAGCCCGCAGCTGCATATATGGGCAAGCATTACAGCCAAAACTCAGAAAAGGCACTGTCACTCACTATATGCCAGTAGATAAAGCTTCTTCAACCAGGTGCCCTCCAGATGTTTTAGTTTCCATCCTGGAATGCGTAGCGTTATTGGTTGGAAGGCTTCATAATGCGGGAAAAATAAATCTGATCTGAATGGCAGGTTCTGTTCCTATCAAGGTTTATTGTAGCATCTCTCAGTAATTCCACGTTCAATTGTTTCTTTCATTAATTTATCCACCAATAAGCCCATGTCATAAACACTATGCCTACCATAGTTTTTGTGCTAGACTCATCTCCCACAACTTTTCTGCCAGCTATTGCTGTTACTTTTTTTTTAACTGTCATAGTTTATACACAAAAAACAACAACAACAACACCTTGGGCAGTTAATGGGGCCAGATATCAAGGGCTGGACATCCCACCTCAGCTTCTTGCATATGGAAAAGGCTGCTGGTGTGATTTCACAAGGATCAGCTGTTTAAAATGACATATATTTTCTTATTTATAATGGGAGAATTGTGAGATTTTAGAAGTTTGTTGGTTCATTCATACATGATCCTAGGAGGATATGTAAGATTCTGCCTTTCCCCCTTAAATATTTTACACTGTTTTCCTTTTATTTCAATTTTCCCATTTCATTTGTTTTCATTTATTTGATTTTTTTTCACCCACTGGCAATACCCACCTGCCTGAAACTTCTGAATCTTCTATTCAAATATCATGGCATTTTCTAATATTCTCATACTCTAAAGTGTATCACATTTTCTAAAACTGCAGACATATTAGATATATAAATAGAAGATAATATTTGTAGCTCAAGGTTGAGCTATGGAGTCCTTGGTGTTCTCTGAACTTGATTATTTTCTTGCAGATGGTTCATTATCCAACTAGATAACATTTTCAGTGCTGGAAAGCAGTGGAGTTTACTCACTATATACAGTGGCTTGTTCTGTTAGTGGGATGTTGTTTTCTTCTTGGTAGTTCCTTGATTGGTAGTTCCTTGCTGTTTTATTGTTTGTCTGAGTTAATAATTACTTGATTGGGATATTGTTCACTGCTTGATTGTTGATCTGATCTCAGACTTGGGGTTAACTCCTGCTTATCTTGGTGTTGACTGATGACAAGGAGGTGTTCTGGTCTTTTGTTTCCTTTTTTTTAGCTTTTTGATTTTCTATTTTGAATGGTATGTAGATGTTATTTATTTCTATGTGCCTGTCAATGGCCAATTTGTCTGAGTGCTAAACCTCCTAGAATTTTCTAGTGTTTTCGGGCTTAGCTTGGTATAGGATGCTCACACTTTCCCAGTTGAAACTTTGGTTAAGTTTGTCCATGTGTTGTGAAATTAAGGAGTTTTCATCATGTCTTCTGACTGCTAGCTGGTGTTCATGGATGTGCTCTGCTAGTCTTCTGCTCAGAGCCGAGGTGGCGCAGTGGTTAGAGTGCAGCACTGCAGGCTACTTCAGCTGACTGCTAGCTGCAGTTCAGCTGTTCAAATCTCACCGGCTCAAGGTTGACTCAGCCTTCCATCCTTCCGAGGTGGGTAAAATGAGGACCCAGATTGTTGGGGGCAATATGCTGAACTCTGTAAACCGCTTAGAGAGGGCTGTAAAGCACTATGAAGCGGTATATAAGTCTAAGTGCTATTGCTATTGCTATTGCTATTTGTCCTTTGTAGTGGCTGTTCCAGTCCATATAGTGTACTGCTTGTTGTGGATTACTTCTGTTTTTTCTTCTGGGGCTGTTAGGTCTTTTGGTTAGGATGTTTTGGAAGGCTTTAGTTGCTATTTGGAGAATCCTGGAAGTAGAAGACCAAATATCTTGCCAAGTTTGAGAAACACTAATTTGGAGCATTTCTTCACTTCTACTGAAGAAATAGAAGCCACAAGTCAAAGGGATTAATGAAGACATCAGACCTCCTTTCTACAGCATTTAGAGATTTTGCTGCCCCTTCTGGTCAGCTGTGCAATGTAGCTTCCCATGTTCACTTAGACTTCAATTCACAGCAGCCACCTTCACATTCCTCTTGTCCTGTTTTAGATATAAATTTCCAGAACTTTGTCTAGAAAATATCTGGTTGGAATTCCACACAGCCTTAGCATTTATTTACTTTTCTTTTTCTATATTCACCAGTATTTCTGATTGTTTGCCTTTCCACTTCTGTTTAGCGCTTTGTATTAAAATTGCTCAGTATGTTTCCAAGGAGAAAATGATTATTTTAAGACTTTGCTGCTCCTGTAAGAACACGAGATTATCATTTAGTAATAGTCAGAACTCCATTGTTTTGCAGTGGACACCTTGTTTACCAAATTTCATAACAATAGAAGTTTTTAGCTTCTTTTTTTAAAGAAAATGCCAGGAATTAGGCCATATTAGGATAACATTGGGTAAAATTTCCACCAGTTGTAGCAATAGTCAAAAACATCCTGGCCAAAATTCAAGCAATTTGAAGGAGGTTGGGAAAAGGGAAGATGGTTTTGTGATGAACAGTGGTGCTTCTTTCTGAAAACAATAAAAGTGATGATACAAGGGATGAATTCATTAATTTTTCTGAAAAAAAATTACTAGGCCAACTCAACTAGCTATTGTTCCCTCAAAACACATACCAAAATGCTCAAGAGGAGGCTAAGAATATAAGAATTTAGTTTAACAGAAACATCTTTAGCCAGTTTTTTGCAGAGAGAAATTAAACTCTTATGATTCACCCATGCATTTTCCAGAAAAATATATAAGGAAGCAAATCACCCCAGCACATTAACTAAATTGATTTTAACACTTTAATACAGCAGGTATGATGGTAGATGAACATCAGTTTAGTGGGATGTAGTTGGGACACTGAATTATGTTATACTTGCAAATAATCTGTTTTTAATTCTAGGGTCTCCCTGGGTTATCCAAATATCAGTATTTCAGATGGAATCAAGTGATGCTATTCCAAGTACTATGACTACGCGGAAAACAAGCTAATGTAAGCTGAGCAGATCCATCAAGTTGTGAAACATGATACTTGACAGGAGCATAATTAGGGATATGACAGAACAACTTCCAAAATTCAGTAAGTCCAACAATAATTGTTATAATCATTATTATTGTTTTTAATTATTAGTATTATAATAGGTTTAGGATTGAAAGAAAATAAAATACTTGGTTAATACTATGACAAATATCCATTCTATGTGATTTCAAAACAATTATGTTAGGATATGTATTTCAGTTAAAAAAGACATGTTAAGATAGGAGAAACTTCAATTTTGTTGTTGGAGACAAATTCTGTGATAAAGATGAATACGTTGCCTAGTATGTTTTTGTTTCAGACTATACTTATTTTGGCAACTAATATACCAGTATCTTTTAAGGAGGTGTGGGGGCTCAGCAATTAAGGACACTGAGCTTGTCAGCTGGAAAGCTGACACCCCGGGTTTGAGGAAAAGGAGCCGAGGTGGCGCAGTGGTTAAAAGCAGCACTGCAACTACTTCAGTGACTGCTAGTTCAGCTGTTCAGCTGTTCAAATCTCACCAGGCTCAAGGTTGACTCAGCCTTCCATCCTTCTGAGGTCGGTAAAATGAGGACCCAGATTGTTGGGGGCAATATGCTGAACTCTGTAAACCGCTTAGAGAGGGCTGTAAAGCACTATGAAGCGGTATATAAGTCTAAGTGCTATTGCTATTGCTATTGAGACCCAACTGCTACGCAATAGGGTGAGCTTCCATTACTTGCCCCAGCCCCTGCTCACCTAGCAATTTGAAAACATGAGAATGCAAGTAGATAAATAGGTACCACTTCAACGGGACGGTAACAGTGTTCTGTGTGCCTTGGCATATAATCAGGCTGGCCACATAACTAAAGAAATGTCTCTGGGCAATGCTGGCTCCCTCGGCTAAGAAACGGAGATGAGCATTGCCTCCCTAGAGTTGGAAATCACTGGACAGGGGAAACCTTATCTTTATATCTTTTAAACAGTGGCAAAACAATATGTCTAAGTATGTACGGCAGGGGAAAAAGCATGAGTTAAATATTAGGTGTTACAAGATGTAAAGAAAAGAGGATTGAGATTGAAATTATATTTTGAAATTATATTTTGCAGCTTGTTGTTTGATTTAGCTGAGCTGAGCTGAGATAGCGCAGTGGTTAAAAGCAGCATTGCGACCTTCAGCTGATTGCTAGTTCAGCAGTCCAGCTGTTCGAATCTCACTAGGCTCAAGGTTGACTCAGCCTTCCATCCTTCCGAGGTGGGTAAAATAAGGACCCAGATTGTTGGGGGCAATATGCTGAACTCTGTAAACCGCTTAGAGAGGGCTGTAAAGCACTATGAAGCGGTATATAAGTCTAAGTGCTATTGCTATTGCTATTGAGACCCAACTGCTACGCAATAGGGTGAGCTTCCATTACTTGCCCCAGCCCCTGCTCACCTAGCAATTTGAAAACATGAGAATGCAAGTAGATAAATAGGTACCACTTCAACGGGACGGTAACAGTGTTCTGTGTGCCTTGGCATATAATCAGGCTGGCCACATAACTAAAGAAATGTCTCTGGGCAATGCTGGCTCCCTCGGCTAAGAAACGGAGATGAGCATTGCCTCCCTAGAGTTGGAAATCACTGGACAGGGGAAACCTTATCTTTATATCTTTTAAACAGTGGCAAAACAATATGTCTAAGTATGTACGGCAGGGGAAAAAGCATGAGTTAAATATTAGGTGTTACAAGATGTAAAGAAAAGAGGATTGAGATTGAAATTATATTTTGAAATTATATTTTGCAGCTTGTTGTTTGATTTAGCTGAGCTGAGCTGAGATAGCGCAGTGGTTAAAAGCAGCATTGCGACCTTCAGCTGATTGCTAGTTCAGCAGTCCAGCTGTTCGAATCTCACTAGGCTCAAGGTTGACTCAGCCTTCCATCCTTCCGAGGTGGGTAAAATAAGGACCCAGATTGTTGGGGGCAATATGCTGAACTCTGTAAACCGCTTAGAGAGGGCTGGAAAGCACTATGAAGCGGTATATAAGTAAAGTGCTATTGCTATAGTGCTATTGCTATTTGGATGAAAGTGTGGGTGTTGCTCAGAAAAATAAGACTTTTAGAATTAAAAACAGCCAGGCTGGGCCCCAAAACACCTCTATGGCTGTCAGCATAAGTGAAATAAATACGCAACTGAAAATCGTTAACATATTGTGGGATACAAGAATTCTGTCAAGGGAATCCAAAATCTAAAACAAAGTTAAGAGAACAGACAATGGAAAAGAGACATGGTTTTCTTATTTACATTTACCAGAAAGATTTAAAATAGATTAAAGAATTTATGGTACTGGACATTGTAAGACTGGAAACAGTTGAACTGGCCTCAGAATTGCATCATCCATTCGTTACATTCTCAAACTCTTGTTTTGCACATTTTAATGATTATAATCACAAAGGCGTAGAATATTGGTAGGAAAATATTCTCTGTAAACTTTTCCTTCTATTAGTGCACTATATTTATTAGAGCATTGAACCAAGAATGAGGAGATCTAGGTTCAAATCCTTGCTCAGACCTCAAGCTTCCTAAATGATTTATTAGGAACTTTATGCTTAATCTATATTATACTTAATATACAGTATGTGTAAATATTTTCTGGATTTAAATAATGGTATTTTTGCAAGCTACTGTATATAAAGTCATGGTAAACTTCATCAATGCACATTCAACAATTAGAGTTTTGGCCAAAGGCTATGTTAAAATGTTTTAAATGGCCTGCTCACATACTGTTTTACAAAAACTTTACATTGCAATGCAGTAGCCCAAAGGAACGAAATGTTAGAGAACCAGTGCTGTATAATTTGCAGTGGCAAAAGATAAATCTGGGCAGTTTCCCAATTTCATATGCATCATTTCTGTTAGAAGAGAGAACATTATTTTGTATGTGCAACATCTTCAGTTGTGCAAAGTACCGTATTTTTCAGAGTATAAGACGCACTGGAGTATAAGATGCACCTTAGTTTTTGGGGAGGAAAATAGGGGAAAATAATCTGCCTACCAGGTATTCATCTGGCTAGCATCCTTAGTCTGGTCAGCTTCAGCACACTATTTTATCCCCTGCTTAGGACTTAAAAAACCTTCTTCTGAGAGAGTAACAATGAAAGAGCCTGCAAGCCGGTAAGAGCTGGGAAGATAGTTAGCACCTGGTTAGGGCTAGAAAAAAACTTACTCAGAACAAGTAGAGCAATGAAAAAAAATTCTGCAAAGACTTAGGGCTGGAAAAACATTCTTTGGAGAGAGTAACAATGAAAAAGCCTGCAAGGTAAGAGCTGGGAAGATCTGTTAGCACCTAGTTAGGGCTGGAAAAAAAGCTACATTCGAAGTATAAGACTCACCCAAATTTTCAGCCACTTTTAGGGAGGAAAAAGGTGATACTCCGAAAAATACGGTACTTGATCAAATACTCTGAGAAAGCACACGGGGCATCCAAATCAGTTCTGCCTTGCCCTATTTTAATCTCTCAGCTGGAAGAAAAAAGAAACTCAAACTCCTTTTCAATTCTTCTTTGTTCCAGCTGATATAGTTTCTATGCTGTTTCTTGGTTAGGTCTCTATTCACAATGACCCTCTTAACACTCAGGAAGTTTCATGTCTTGGCCAAGCTTAAGAATATGAGATATTGCAATTAAAATTTAAACTTAAGGCCTTTTTAATTCTATTTCCAGTGTAAACAAGTTTCTAAAATAAACACAACATTATAGCATGTCTTCTAGGCAATAGTTCCATTAATCTCTTAGCCATTTGATATCCTCCGAGGGAAACTAGTTTGCACAGTTTTACAATTTAAAATTAACCCTTTCCATCTAATGAATTGGTTGGTATGTGTGATTGGAAGTGGCAGCCTTCTATCTAATATAGAAGAGTTCCTTTTCCCATTTTGGAGGCTAACCAATATCAAACTTGTTCATTAAAAGGAATTTGATCTTCCTGTTGCTGTGTGATGGGGTAAGCAAGAAAGGAAATGAACCTCTGCTATTCTTACAAAATAGAAAGTCTATGGAGCTAATTTATTTACAATTTGCTATCACGTCAGATGATCCTTCTTGTTTAAAACAGCCTATTTTTCTACTTTGAATCTCCAATGGACCATAGGTACAAATTCACAACAATTCCATCATTATCTGGTGACCTTTCCCTTTACTGTTCAACGATGCTATTAAATTCTTCCCCTTTAAGCCAAAACCAACAGAAAGTCAACTAGAGCAAAACTTTGGATCCTATTTAGAAAACAAATCGGATGTTACAGCTTCATGAAGGGACTCTGCTTTCTCAATACCACAGAATTTATAAGGGAATATGTGAGGGAATAGGTTAGCAGGACACAACAACGAGGCCGGTTTCTTCAGGAATTGCGCTGATCCTATTAGTATTAGTACTATTATACATTTGAGAGCAACCAGGATGATTAGGGGACTGGAAACTATAAGATACGAAGAGAGGTTGCAGGAACTCAGCATAGCCAGTCTAGCGAAGAGAAGGACCAGGGATGACATGATAGCAGTGTTCCAATATTTGAGGGGCTGCCACAGAGAGGAGGGGGTCAGGCTGTTTTCCAAGGCACCAGAAGGCCAGACAAGGAATAATGGATGGAAGCCGACCAAGGAGAGATTCAACCTGGAAATAAGGAGAAACTTTCTGACGGTGAGAGCGATCAACCAGTGGAACAGCTTGCCTGCGGAGGTTGTGAGAGCCCCAACACTTGAGACTTTCAAAGGGAGATTGGACTGCCATTTGTCCAAAATGGTGTAGGGACTCCTGCTTGAGCGGGGGGTTGGACTAGATGACCTACAAGGTCCCTTCCAACTCTAATAAAGGAGCTGAAGTGGTGCAGTGGTTAAATGCTGCTACTGCAGGCTGACTGCTAGTTCAGTAGTTCAGCTGTTCAAATCTCACCGGCTCAAGGTTGACTCAGCCTTCCATCCTTCCGAGGTCGGTAAAATGAGGACCCAGATTGTTGGGGGCAATATGCTGAACTCTGTAAACCACTTAGAGAGGGCTGTAAAGCACTATGAAGCGGTATATAAGTAAAGTGCTATTGCTATTGCTATAATAATCTGTATTTATTTATTTATTATTTATTTTAGTGTTCTTATATGCCACCCTACTCCCTGGGGACTCAGGGCGGCATACAACATTTAAGAACAACTAAACAATATAAAAATTTAATAACAGTTAAAATGAATTTAAAAAAACATACAAAATCATACATACATGGGGGAGACCTAAGATGTAAAATTGTCTCAAAGCCCCGCCTGCAGGAAGAGCCATGTCTTAACAGCTTTTCAGAAGGCCAGCAAGGTGGGGATAATTCGTATCTCTGGGGGGAGTTGGTTCCAGAGAACAGGGGCCCCCACAGAGAAGGCCTTCCCCCTAGGCCCCGCCAGCCGACATTGCTTGGCTGACGGGATCTGGAGGAGACCCACTCTGTGGGACCTGACCGGTCGAAGGGAAGTATGAGGTAGGATGCGGTCCCGGAGGTAACCTGGTCCTAAGCCATGTAGGGCTTTAAAGATGATAATCAACACCTTGAATTGCACCCGGAGACCGATGGGCAACCAATGCAGCTGGCGGAGTATGGGTGTTACATGGGTATATCTTGAGACACCCACCACAGCACGTGCAGCCGCATTTTGCACCAGTTGAAGTCTCCGGATACTCTTCAAGGGTAGTCCCATGTAGAGCGCATTACAGTAGTCCAATCGAGAGGTGACAAGGGCATGAGTGACCATGAGTAGAGCCTCCTTCTCCAAATATGGTCGCAATTGGTGCGCCAGGCGAACCTGTGCAAAGGCTCCCCTAGACACAGCTGTAAGATGTTGGTCTAATTTTAGCTTGGATCTAGGAGAACTCCCAAATTGCGAACCCGTTACGAGGGAGTTAGTTTTTCTCCCCCAAGAACCAAGGAGGGACAGTCGACATAGTCCTTAGGAGGCAATATCCAGAGCCACTCAGTCTTGTCAGGGTTAAGCTTGAGCCTGTTCATCCCCATCCAGATCCTGACATCGTCCAGGCATCGGCACATTACATCCACTGCCTCCCTGAATTGAGACGGGGTGGAGATGTACAGCTGGGTGTCGTCAGCATACTGTTGAAAACTCACCTTGTGTCAACGGATTATCTCCCCCAGCGGTTTCATGTAAATGTTAAACAGGATGGGTGAGAGGACCAAACCCTAAGTCACCCCACAAGTCAGGGGCCTAGGAGACGACCTCTGTCCTCCTGTTAACACCGACTGCATCCTATCGGTGAGGTAAGAGGAGAACCACCGTAGAACGGTGCCTCCCACTGTAAATCTGTAAATCCTTAAATATTATGTTAGATTGCGTGAGAATGAAGAGACGAGATGTAGGAACAGTTCAGCACCCTTATTGTTCTTTGCTGGATTGCAATACGAACTGCCGGCTGGCTGCAGGGAAGCCGCTTTTAAGGGCTTGCCTTTAACCAAGCCGGCCACTGCCAGCAGTTTATTTCTCCCGCCGCTTGATTAGCCAATCAGCGGCAGCTATACAAATCTGTGCTACGTACGGCCGTATGTATGTAGTTTAATCCACATTAGTTTTGTTTCCCCCAGGTTTCTTCAGAAGAGCCAATATTTCCACATTTATATTATATTTCTTCTAACATATAATTTCATAATCTTTTCTTTAGGACCCATCGCAGAATCTTGGTATCGCTCTAAGTGAGCTGACCTTCAAATTTCAGATTTGTGAGGAATCATAGAGAATGTCCTGAAAATACGCTGAGGATTAGAAAAAGAGGATGATTGTGATTATTTTTCTTGTTAAAATAAGCCAGCTGGCCATTATAGGTTTTTCACAGTGATAATATTTCTCTACTCTGATTTTGCCCATACTTGTAACATTTTGTTTCAGTTTTTTTCATTCTTTAAATCCAGCTCTGGAAGATTAAAGTTAGAGAACTATCGGTGAAAGTTATTTTTTTGTGTGTGAGAACTTTTTTTTATATGCATTAAAGTTAATCAGACAACACAGAAATATATCATATATGACCATTAATGTGATGAGGGACTTCCCCCCACCCATGACTTCTCAAATGAGAACGTTGTACTGTTTCACCCCTCTGAGGGGTGGCAGACCCCTCTAGAGGGGTCTGTAGAGGAAGGCAAACATAGCCTTATCATCTGTAGGGTGGCAGGTGATTTTGCATACTTAGCCTGTGACGTTTAGTCATTGTCCAAGAGCAAGCAAGTACTATGTTTGTTTTTGCAAATGCTTCCCTCCTTTAAAATAGAGAAATTAGCACTGGTGAAAGATGTTGGATTGACAAGCTGGGGAAATGGAAGGGTCTCTAGGCTCGGCCATAGTTTACATTCATGAAGGGCAGATAGGATAAATAGAAGATAATGTTTAAAGTCATCTCTAGACACTTCAGACTTGCTTATATTTCTCTAGAAGCTCTATCACCTCCACGTGATCGATGTTGCCTATAAAGCTGTGTCTTAAAATGTTTTCTCATGCAGTCTCTACAGTTCTTCCCTCTTTCATTGAAATGTAAAGATCTTCTAATCTCTAAGATGATAGCCATTGTATTAGTCTGGAAAAAGGCTCTATTTTCTATCCATATGTTATTCATATGGTAATTGCAATTTCTTTCTTCATGTCTGATATCTCCATTTTAAGTATTAACCTCCAACATTACCCAGTAAAAAGGGCAAAAAGTATGTATTAGATCAGACTAGAAGCCTTATTCACATAGTGCACATTTTTAAAAATTCTCATTAAAAATAGACATGAAAGATATTATGCATGTAGCAATGTGTGAAGTGCAAAGCATTGCAATATTGCAAAAGAGTATTAAACCGCTACCGTATCTATTATGAGTGCTTTACTTTGGATTTGCATGAAGGAAGACAAGAGTGGTAAGGGTAGATAGCAAAGATCCCCTCCCATTTTCTAGGGGCTGGGTTCACAGTTTGTTCTAACTCATGGTTTGTTTTATCATAATTTATTGGTTATGAATTAATTCCTGGAATTTCTATCAGCCAATAAATTAACAGCATTTTTTGTGGTTCTAAATAAATAGGGAATTTATACATATATTTATTGAGAAAATGTATGTAGCTGTCCACTTTAAATACATCAACTTACTGTAGTTAAAATGAGAATGAAACACAAGCTTTTATTACATTAATGAAATTTCTGTAGAATATATTCTTTATTATTATAAATTGCTTTTTAAAATGGAAAACTGAATATTCAGAATATTATATTAAGGAGTCTTGGCACTTTGCAGAGTGCATTCTGCACTTCTTAAATATTAGCCAACCATAGCTCACGCTCAGAAGTTTTGAAGGAGGTTAATCTGAGCCTGTAAATATTGACACTGTGGTTAGATAAAATAAAGGCAGCTTTGTGAATTTTCAATTGAATATGATAATTGTCTCTCTTAGCAGAACCATTTATGTGCTTTGTGGAAGTATTATGTTAGTAAATAAACACTTTTCAAGAACATTTCAAGGAAAAATGTAGCCAATAATAAGTGGGTGAACTGATAATCCAATTAGATTTAGCCTAATTTCTAGTTTTATCCCCTCCATTCCATTTTTTTGGGGTTGATATTATTGTTCAAACTTTTGAGAGCAGCTTCACCACTTATTTCTTTTGCCTGCTTTGACATCAGGGCTCAGCTGACCCTTTCAGAAGTTCAGAGGATGACAGCAGATATGTCAAGAATAATGAAGAAAAATAGAGGAACACACTGAGCCTGTCAGAAGAAATAAATCTCTTGGCCTTAATCCCTGTCTGTTGTTTGTTTCATCAGAAGGACATTGACAAATGATAAGCCAATATGCTGTTCCCTTCTTCCAATCACATCTGATACTCATTTCCAAAGAAGACACAAAACACGCTAAGAATGTTACAAGAGTTGCAAGAAAGGAAGATTGACTTCAAACTTTTCCCTATAACCCTGACCTCAAGGAGTCTAGCTCTTCCAAACATTCAAAGTGTTCTCCTCTCTTGACTTTCTGCTTCTCTTCAAGATTAGTCCTTCCAAAAGAGGAAGATAGGATGTTTCAACCAGTTGTAGACTGTAGTTAATATTCTCTCGTGTAGTTTGGAGATGATTTAAAATATTTGAACCAATCACCCATGTACAGTTTATGTTATTGCCTTAGACAAGGTGGCCACTGAATCTCCAGAAGGATCTAAAGACTGGAACAAGAAAAGGTGCAAAAAAGAGTTGTCCCAATTACTAGGGACTCTAGCAATCTTCCTTTCAAAGAAAGACTATAGCATACGGGGGTCTTTAGAATGGAATGGAGGAAGATAAGGGGAGAAAATAAGAGAGAGAAGTCTTTCTTCTATTCCATAATATTAGAATTTGATGTCATCCATTGAAACTAAATGCAAGGAGATTCAAGACCAACAGAAGGATTGTCTTTTTTATGCAGCACATAATTAAACTGTAGTGGACATTGTCAGCATTTGCAGTAATAGCAGTCAGTATGGCTGGTGTTGAAAGCAGGCTGGACAAGTTCATAGAGGATCAAACTATAAATGGTTGTTAATATTGATCTGTCTATTTATCCTGAATCATAAACAACAGGCCTCAAAAACTGGATATTGAGAAATCTATTGCCTTGAATCTTGGCTTGTAAGCTTCCCAAATGCATCCATTTGGCTGTTTCATGACATAGAATGTTTGACTAAGTGAGCCTTTGGCCTCATCCAGTATTCTGTCTTACATTCTCATTCTCTTAGTTTCATTTCTTCACTTCCTGGAATCTTAGGCTGGGTGAAATGTACGTTTGAAATCTACACCAAACGCTTATTGTCATAATGGTAGAAAAACTCAACATATTAATCCACATATGGCATATGCTCAGTGAACAGGGCCTATTAGTGTATAAATTGATTACTTAAACTAGTACAAATAAGACCAATTGTAACATTTGTCTGCAAACACCTATACTAGAAGGAGTTGATCTTCCAGTCAAAAAAAATCTGTCTACAATAGGATCCCTTACTATTTGAGTCTCTGTTGAATAGCATCACTAATTCTTGGGAAGGATTCCATGGATGAGACTCCTCAAGGGGAAAACAACTTAAGAAGCTTGGGAAATTTTGAAAAGTGAGATTATAAAAGCCCAGTCTAGCACAATACCGATGAAGAAGAAATATAACAGCTCTCAAAAGAAACCAGCATGGCTGCATAAAGAACTCTCTAACAAATTGAAAGAGAGAAAGGACAAGTATAAAAAGTGGAATGAGGGGCAAATAACTCAGGCAGAATATCAGCAAATAGCCTGAGCCTGTAAAGATGAAGTAAGGAAAGCTAAGGCTCACAATGAACAAAGGCTTGCGACAAAAGTAAAAAAAATAACAACAACAAAAAAGCTTCTTCCAACATGTTAAAAACAAGAAAAAAGTTAAGGAAACAATTCGTCCATTGCTGGGAGAAAGTGGCAAGAAGGTGACAAGCAACAGGGAGAAAGCAGAACTACTTAACTCGTTTTTTTGCATCTGTCTTTACACAAAGGGAAAAACAGTCCAATCTATCAAAAACAGCACCACAAAAAACAGATTAGGAACACAAGTTAAAATAGGGAAGAAAATGGTAAGTGAACACCTGTCTACCCTAGACGAGTTCAAATCACCAGGACCAGATGGATTACACCCCAAAGTTCTGAAGGAACTGGCAGATGAGATCTCAGACCCACTGAACTATATCTTTCAAAGATCCTGGAGCACCGGGGAACTGCCAGAGGACTGGAAAAGAGCTTATATAGTTCCCATCTTCAAAAAATGAAAAAAAAATAGATCCAGGAAACTACAGACCTATCAGCCTGACCTCAATACCAGGGAAGATTCTGGAAAATATAATCAAGCAATGAATCAGCGAACACCTAGAAGCAAACAAAGTAATAATCAAAAGCCAACATGGGTTTGTCAAAAACAGATCATGCCAGGCTAATCTTATCGCATTCTTTGACAAAGTGACAAAATTAGTGGACCAGAAGAATACTGTTGATATAATTTACTTGGACTTCAGTAAGGCATTTGATAAAGTAGACCATAACCTACTACTAGATAAAGTAGAAAAATGTGGGTTAGACAGCATCACCACTAGATGGATTTGTAACTGGTTGAGCAACCGCACTCAATGTGTAGTCCTCAATGGAATTGCATCTACATGGAGGGAAGTATGCAGTGGATTAATCCAAGGCTCTGTTTTAGGCCCAGTATTCTTCAACATCTTCATCAATGACTTGGACGAGGAGATAGATGGGGAACTCATCAAATTTGCAGATGACACCAAGCTGGAAGGAATAGCCAACACTCCAGAAGATAGGCTTAAGATACAGAAGGATCTTCACAGACTTGAACATTGGGCGCTATCTAACAAAATGAAATTCAATGGTTAAAAAAGTAAGGTTCTACATTTATGCAAGAAAAACAAAATGCACAGGTACAGTATATGTGGTACCTTGCTCAATAGTAGTAACTGTGAGAGGGATCTTGGAGTCCTTGTGGACAACCATTTAAATATGAGCCAGCAGTGTGCAGCAGTTGCCAAAAAAGCCAACACAGTTCTAGGCTGCATAAACAGAGGGATAGAATCAAGATCACGTGAAGTGTTAATACCACTTTATAATGCCTTGGTAAGGCCACACGTGGAATACTGCATTCAGTTTTGGTCGCCACAATGTAAAAAAGATGTGGAGACTCTAGAAAGAGTGCAGAGAAGAGCAACAAAGATGATTAGGGGACTGGAGGCTAAAACATATGAAGAAGAGTTGCAGAAACTGTGTATATCTAGTTTAATGAAAAGAAGGATTAGGGGAGACATGATAGTAGTGTTCCAATATCTCAGGGGCCGCCACAAAGAAGAGGGAGTCAAACTATTCTCCAAAGCACCTGAGGGTAGGACAAGAAGCAATGGGTGGAAACTAATCAAGGAGAGAAGCAACTTAGAACTAAGGAGAAATTTCCTGACAGTTAGAACAATTAATCAGTGGAATAACTTGCCTCCAGAAGTTGTGAATGCTCCAACACTGGAAGTTTTTAAGAAGATATTGGATAACCATTTGTCTGAAGTGGTGTAGGGTTTCCTGCCTAAACAGGAGGTTGGACTAGAAGACCTCCAAGGTCCCTTCCAACTCTGTTATTCTATTCTATTCTATTCTATTCTATTCTATTCTATTCTATTCTATTCTATTCTATTCTATTCTATTCTATTCTATTCTATTCTATTCTATGAAACCTGTCATGGGATTCAGGCTTTAATAAACAGAAATAGGTTATTAATATTTTATTTTATAGTTTACTTACTTACTTACTTACTTACTTACTTACTTACTTACTTACTTACTTACTTACTTACTTACTTACTTACTTACTTACTTATTAGAAGATCAACTCCTTCTAGCAAAAGAGTTTGCAGACAAATGTTACAATTGGTCTTATTTGTACTGGTTTAACTAATCAAATTATACATTAATAGGCCCTGTAATTAATTAATATGTGGATTAACATGTTGAGTGAGTATCTAATCCCGGTCAATGTGAAGTTAGGGAAAAGTCCAAATTTGTTTTGTGTTCAACTGCCTTCTTTTGGTCAGCCATATCATGTAAAGCTCATAACCCATCTCTGACTCTTCACTTCTTTAAGAAAAAAAGTACTGGGCTAGAAACACTTTTGTGTGTGTTTGTCTTGAGTCAGCCTTGACTCCTGGCAACTGCGTAGTCAAATCCCTGCCATTTTCTTGGCAACATTTTTTCTAAGTAGTTTGCCATTGCCTTCTTCCTAGGGCTAAGATAGAGTGACTCATCCAAATCAGCCAGATAACTAAGTCTAAGGCAGCGGAAGAGGAGGTTAAGTTTTAGAGCTGCTTTAGACCCAAAGTTATCTGGCTGATTGGGCGAATCTCTCTGTTTTAGCCCTAGGAAGATGGCAATGGCTGATTTGGGTGAATCACTCTACTTTGAAAAAATGTTGCCAAGAAATTAGAATTAGAATTCTTTTATTGCTCAAGTGTGATTGGACACACAAGGAATTTGTCTTTGGTGCTTATGCTCTCAATGTAGTTGCCAGGAGTCAAGGCTGACTCAGGACAAACACAAAAAATGTGCTACAAATAACTAGATGACCATCAGATGAAAACAAAGAGATACAGAAAGCTCTAAGCATTTATTACCATGGAGTGGTCATCTTGATTTCTGTAGGATGCATCTGGTAGATCTAAATTACAGAATGTCTGGAGAATTCAAGTTTTCCACTGTAGTATTCATGGCTGTAGTCACAGTGGCCAATAAACATGACTCCAAAACTAAGTGGCTAGAAAAGTCAACTGATCTATCTCCTCACAACCACTTTCATTGCCCACATTCCTGGAAGTACTTGTGATAACAATGACTTCAAGTGGAAAAAAAGAATTAGCAAAGTTTCTCCCATGTAAGCTCTGAAAATATTTATACATCCTCCCACATACTCTCAAATGTTAACAAACACCGCTCCCCGCTTGCATGTGTGGTCTAGATGACCAAGGGCGGTGTGTGTGTGTGTGTGTGTGTGTGTGTGTGTGTGTGTGTGTGTGTGTGTGTGTGTGTGTGTGTGTGTGTGCATCTGATGTCTGAAGACTGCCAGTTCTGTCTGCTGCTCTGTGATGCTAGGAATGTGCCCCAAGATATTTGTCTCAGCTTCTCTCATTCTTCTTTTTTCCTTTCTGATTGTCTTACGGGGGGCTAGTTATTGTGGGTGAAAGCTATCTCTTTCAGTGCTGTATTCCTGCCTTTTTATTCTCCTTCCAAGGAGTGTGAGGTTCTCATTTTGAAAAAAAAAATGCTTGAAGAAATGGGGAAACATATGAGAAGCTCATCATCACTCCCCCAGCAACCTGCCTTCAGCCCTCTGTGACCATCAAAAATGGAAATAGGGATAGTAGGCAGGGATTGGTGGGACAAAGCTGGAACAGGAAGAAAGAATGGCTTAGAACACCATTGCCTTTCTCTTCCTTCTCACTTTCCTTTCAATGTGTACCATTGTAGGGGCTGATGATATAATGGACTCTTGCCAGTGTTCTCTTGGTGGATGCTAAACAGGAGTACCATATTTTTCGGAGTATAAGATGCACCAGAGTATAAGACGCACCTTAGTTTTGGGGGAGGAAAATAGGGGGAAAAAATCTACCTACCAGGTATTCATCTGGCTAGCGTCCTTAGTCTGTTCAGCTTCAGCACATTATTTTATCCCCTGGTTAGGGCTGAACAAACCCTTTTCAGAGGGAGTAGGAGTGAAAACAAGCCTGCAAAGACTTATGGCTGGAAAAAAACTTCTGACCGGAGTAGGAAGCCGGGAAGATCGTTAGTACCTCGTTAGGGCTGGAAAAAAAAGCTTCGAAAAAGCTACATTTGGAGTATAAGACGCACCCAAATTTTCAGCCTCTTTTAGGGAGGAAAAAGGTGCGTCTTATACACCGAAAAATATGGTAGATGTGAGTGAGGATTCTGGATTTCCCCGAAGGATTGCTTTTGATTCAGTTAGTCTTCAAATAGGTCCAGAGAGAGAAAGAGGTGGTGGTCTAATCCAACCTCTCAATGAGCTCAAATATTTGCCACAGTGGGTCTGTGTTTAATAGTCACTGGGCAAGGAAAACTGCTCAATGATGTGAGTCTTACAGTGTTGTTAGCAACACTTATAATAGTAAACTGGCAGCATATGTAAGGGTAACATTATTTTAAAAATCCTACCCTTTTCCTGTTTTTCAGTGATCATTATTGATAATGATTTAAAAGTTCTTTTTTTTGCTATAAATATTGTTTCAATGAAATTGTGGTTGTTTTCGTATACAATAAAAGCATACACAATTATCAGCCTTTTATTGCCTTTTCTTGCTAACATATTTTTATTGAAACCAGACTCCTGATTTTTTTTGCCACCAAAAAGTAAAACAACTCTCCTTCTATAAATACACACAATCAATAATATTAGTGCCCTACTACTGAAAAATGCAGAGATCTAAAAAGCTTCAAAAGTTGCTTTGGTTTGACAATACTTTGACTGAATCATTCCATCAATGTATATTCATAAAGAGGACATCCAATTCAATGCTTTGAATGAAATCAATAAAGAAGTGGTCCATAGCCTTGTGAAGTGATCTGCAGATTCAATGGCTTTTCTGCTTCTTATGGGATTGTTACTGACAATATATGTCACTACAACTTCATTCTGCATAGATGGAGGATGATGGTGTCGCTGGAGACTAAATGTATGAGGTACTGCTGATGTTGATATGAGTTGTATTACTTCATTTAACTTCATTTAGCCTATCAGACTCTTGGGTTGGGGGCAGGAGAAGAGAACTAGTCTTGTTTGTGGTTGCACTCACAAGTCTTTTTGTTTCTAGTGTGCAAATGAAAATGTCTACATCTGCATTGATTCTGCCATCACCACCACTGAGAAAATGGCCTAAGGCTAACCAGTTCATTTTATCTTCTGAACTCTGCAGGATTGCAACATGTATCTCTTGATAATAAGTGAATGGTTAGCAGACTACTACAGGTGTCAGTCCTAAATTTTATTTCTAATAAGAATTTTGGGGGACTGGAGGGTGGCACACTATCTGTTGCAGCTTTTTTCTTCATGTCACTGGATTTCATTTGCCAGACTCTTTCATTTGCCTCTGCTAACTGTTGCCAACAATGTGCAACCCTGATGGGACCATGTTCTACAGTACTTCAAAGATAGCAAGTCTGCCCCTGTACCTCATCCAGACAGATCATACTGCCAAATGTAGTTATGACAAGTCCTTTCCAGGAGGAGTCAAGCTTGCCAGCCTTTCTGGCAATACTTAATAATTGGAGGCAGGAAAGTTACACCATCTCACAAAGCAAGTCAGTGAGCAATCTTCAATGGCACGCCAAGCCCAGCATCCCAGAAAAGTCAATTTGAAGAGCAAAAAGTGTTTACAGTGTTTATTTTTATTTTGGAATTGGATACTATCTGTATGGATTCATTCCAACTTCTCCATAGGTACTTTGCTGGCCCCATGGTGTCTTTTCTTTATCTTTGTTATTTCTGCCATAGAAGATGTACAGAGAAGATGTTTGCGATTTTTGTAAATTATTTGTCATCCCTTTCTGTGAATAGAATGAAATACCCATATATATTTCAATATTTCTGCATTATAGCCTTTTGATTCGCTCCATCAAACAGAACTCAAAATGGGTCAAATCATATCAGTTTACTTCAAATTTTGAGGTGAAAATTTGAAACAATTAAAACCGAATCTGGGCTGACTTACATATTTCCAGGAAATAGATTGTGCTCTAAGCATAAGTTGTTTTGAATGCTACCAAATTAAATTTTACCTTGAGCTTCAAGATAATGAGTTTCAATAAACTTAACATAAGGAAAACATAGAATTCCATGTCAGGAGAGGCTAACAGAAAAATATGGATGGGAAATACTAAAAAAAGCAATAATAAAAACTGAAATTGCAAACATCGAATAACCCAGTGTGACTACCCCAAAAACCTAGTGAAGGTTTGCAAAGAAAAAAGAAGAAATGTAGGTTATGGAAAAAAGGTTATCTTATCAAGAAATACATACAAGGAGAGATCGTCTCAGAAATAAAAAAATAGAGTTCAGAATGTTCTGAGGTTAATGAAGAATTTTAAAAGCAGTAAAATAGCTTCTGTAAGTATTGTGTATTAAAAATAAAAGAGAACAAAAATCAGTACATGAGCTGCTCAATGTATATAGCAAAGCTAGCTAACAGGGAACAAGAAAAATGGTCAAATGTCAACTAAACTTGTTGTGGTTACCAGAAATGGATTTAGCTCAAGGGGGACTTTATTTTCTAAAAAAAATTATTGATTATATTACATAATATATTCAATTTGAGTGAAGCACCCCATGCCAAATTAGTTAAATGTGGGACCTGATGGCAGGACTATTAAGTGGCAATATAGATAGCTTGAATCCTTGCTCAAAGAGTGTGTAACAACAGTTCTCCATCAAACTGGAGCTACATATTAAGTATGGTGTCACAAGGTTTGGTATTGGGCCCTGTATTCTGCAATATTTTTATTAATGTCTTGGAAGAGGTGTTGAATTGGTAAAGGAGAACATTTACTGAACTTCGGGTGACAAAGATATTCTAATGCCCTAAAAGAGAAATCAAAATCAAAATATTTTGATAGATTAGTGAAGCCAGCTGAAAATAATGTAACAAGGTTTACCAGAAACAAATGCAAAAACAAAAATTCTTTACTTATAACGCAGAAAGCAAATGTACTGAAGAAAATCTCTGTTCTAGAATATAGGACACACAAACATGAACATTAGAGAAAGGCAGATTCTCTCTGAGTGTTAGGGAAAAAAAATTGATGAGCAAATCAACAATGGAAGAATTTTTCAGTGAAACAGTTGGTTTTTCTTCATTAGAAATGTTAAAATGAGGGCTCCATTGCCAGCCGTCATGGATAATTTAATTTGAATTTGTGACCCAAATAGGAGGGTGAATGTGATGCACTAAATGGCTCTTCCAATTGTATGATTACAAAGAATACTTGGTCTCCAAGATACAGAAGCTGTCCTGCAGTTTGAGAACGATCTTTCCTTTCCTATTGGCTTTGCCAATTCTATTGGTTTGTCACTCACTTCATTCCAAATACAGCTGCTCTTTTGCCCTCTCAACAAACTTACAGGACTGAGTGGATAATGAGCTGGCATTTTTTTTTTCAATTGCCAGGCTTGCTGGCAGTAGTTATAAATAAACTTGGCAGAATTTGGAAAGTCCAACATTAAGAAAGACTTCACTTCAAAACTATTATGGATTGCATTTCTTTTCCCCATAGGTATTGATGAACCATTAAGTTGAAAAAAGTCTCCCAAGGGCCAGTTTAGGCCACTATTATTTGGATTTATAGCCGCCCAATGGAGGATAAATTGGCTCCATCTATGGTTCCCAGAAATCTGAAGAGAAATGAGAACATATTACTGTGTAATTTTGTGCATCTTAGTGATATTTGACATATGTCGGATGTCAAAATAAAAAGATCCCTGTGACATATACAAATGACATCCAACAAGTAATCATTAGCATGAAAGAAAGAAATATAATTGCAGATAATTGTATTAAATATACAAATGTAGGGCTTGTGGCAAAAAGCATGTGGCATCATTGTAATCATTGAATAAGTTGGTGAATGAAACACAATTAACTGTGAAATCCAGAAATTATGCCACTAAAGCAGGGGTGAAAGCCAGCAGGTTCTGACAGGTTCTGGAGAACCGGTAGCGGAAATTTTGAGTAGTTCAGAGACCTGACAAATACCACCTCTGGCTGGCTCAAGAGTGGGGTGGGAATGGAGATTTTGCAGTATCCTTCCCCTGCCATGCCCACCAAGCCACGCCCACAGAACTGGTAGTAAAAAAAATTGGATTTCACCACTGCACTAAAGTATCAAGAAATCTTCTTCTTCTTCTTCTTCTTCTTCTTCTTCTTCTTCTTCTTCTTCTTCTTCTTCTTCTTCTTCTTCTTCTTCTTCTTCTTCTTCTTCTTCTTCTTCTTCTTCTTCTTCTTCTTCTTCTTCTCCTTCTCCTTCTCCTTCTCCTTCTCCTTCTCCTTCTTCTCCTCCTCCTCCTCCTCCTCCTCCTCCTCCTCCTCCTCCTCCTCCTCCTCCTCCTCTTCTCTCCTTTTTTTCTTCAAGATGTCTTTGACTGCAACAATTAATCCTAAATAAAATTAGTTTTCAACCTTAGTGACTGGTGACCTCAAGACCTTTGAAGTTTGCTACTTCCTTTGTTTGAGCTAAATAGATTCATTTAACCCCATTTCATAGAAGTTTCCACTATAGGCAATTCTTCTTCCTCTTAATGAAGGCCAGTGAAGTTGAAGAGTCACCACAAGGATTTAGGCTAGGGAAATACTAGCTCTATTTGTGTTCCATTCTTTCTTTCAATTGATGCCATAAACAGTGATTTAACACTACTTCCTTGAATTTAATTTTTTTGAGAATAAACTCACTTCTTCCCTGGGCATTAGACTGTTGACTAGTTATTACTGGCAATGATTAACACATGTCTCCACCACCAGTAAAGAAATTAGCACTTTTTCTTTTTTTAGTTGATCCCAGTTTTAACCTTCCAAGTAAAAAGTGATGTTAGTTCAAGTAATTATAGACCAGAGAGCCTGTTCTTTTCTTGTGTCAAAGTCAAATGTTATTTTTCTTCTCTCTTCCCCCGTCCTCACCATGCCCTGGGGTAACAGACAAATTGCAATGTACAGTATCAAAACAACCTGAGTCACATAATTTGAGGCAGCAGAAAACATTAAGTGCCTGAGTTTTGAAACTGAATGTATGCTGTTCTCTCTGAAAACACCCCCATCCACTAGCAAAATGCATTTCAAATGGCAAGTTTCGCATCTGTACCAAATTTAAGGCTAACCTTTTGTGTTGTATTGACCCCTCAGAAGGAGGCTTTACTTTCTATTCTCAGGGACATCTGCAGGCCTCATGTTTGATTTTGGCAATGTTTAGGCTGTTGTCAGCCAGTTACATTTCATTAGTTGGTAATGGATATAAATATGTGTGCCAAGTTTCTCTATACATACACACATACATACATACATCAGTCTGGAAATAAATATGAGCTGTTTTTCTATGGCATGTTAAGAGAAGCAAAGAGGATACAAGAACATTGAGGAATACCTATGGAATTCCCACTTGTCCAGAGTAGAATCCCTTCCTCAATTAGTGCTGAACTGGATCATTTGCAGTTCATTTGAGGGTCTTCTATGTGGTCAAGAGCAATACTGCCCGTGTGATCTGATGCTGTAGTTAACAAGGGTTTGCACTGCGTCAGGAAAAGATCTGGTTTGCTCAAGCTGGTGCTCCCATGCTGGTTTCAAAAGTTTTTGCAGCTTGAGGCACATCAAAGGATTCCATTGTGTTTTGGCTGCTTCCCAAAGTTTTGGTAGATGAGATCTCAGAGTCTTAATGTTTGGGATAGAAATATGAAGGATAAGTGAGTACCGAGGGGGAGAGAAATATGCAGTGATATTGGCAGAGGTTGCAAGGGGGCAGTTTTCAATGTTACCCTTGAAATGGCATACTTCATCTTCATTCTCCAGGGAAGGTTAGTGATATTTTGTTAGGCTATTAGCTATTTTTTAAAAAAATCTTAAAGTTTCATTGAACTTATTCATGATCATCTGCCTGTAGTATTATCAGGTGATTTCTTTTTAAAATGTTAATTTATATATTGGCATTCTTACATGTTCTCTGGACATGAGATAGCTCGTCATTTTATCCCAACTAGAATAACTCTGTGAGGTTGGTTAGGTTGAGAGAGGATGGTTTGTCCCAGGTCACTTGGTGAGTTTCCATGGCTGCAAATGGAGTTGAACTGGTTCTCCCTCATCGTAGTCCAACACTTTACCCATTACATATTAACTGACATATTAATACATACTAAGACATTAACGCTGCTTACTTTTAACTAAGTAAATCATCATCACCATCATTTTAGCCATTGTCTATCCACTGCAGGATGCATGCCTCCTCCGCATATTTCCAACTTATACGGTCCTGAATTTTCTTTTGCCAACAGGGCCCACAATAATTGCTGATGTTGTTGCTCCATCTTGTTTTAGGTCTCTTGCATGGACATTTTGTTATCAAGTGGGATCCATTCTATGACTGCCTTGGTCTACTAGCCATCAGTTCTTCTTGCTGTATGACCAGCCCATTTCCATTATTTTACTCTTTTGATGATATTGTATACTTTTGTTTGTTCTCTAAACCATGTGCAGCTCTTTCTACCTTGTCTTGTAATGCCGAGCATGTATCTTTCCATGGCTTTTTGCTGAGGAAATTTCAAGATTAATAATAATATTATTTCAGGTCAGGTTTTGGATCATGCTGAATCAGAGGTGGGTTCCTCCCGGTTCGGACCGGATTGCCCGAACCGGTAGCGACCCACTGATGACGTCACTGTCAGTGCCGGTTTGTGCGCGCTGCCATTTTTTGGGGAATTTTTTGCTCATTTTCCCCTGTTTGGATGGCTTCTCCTCTTCCGCTGCTTGAAAAAGGGCCCTCCCGCCTGCCCCCGGGTTAATACTGACATTTCTTTGCCGGAAGCACAGCTGATCAGCTCCTCAGCTGTGTTTCGGGCTGATTCCTGCTACTGAGCATGCGCGGAATTGCACAAGGGGACGCACGCACGGACGAGCGGAGCGAGCAAGTGCACGCAAAACTTCGCGATGCGAACCGGTGGGGAAGGTAAGTGTAACCCACCTCTGTGCTGAATGCAGTTGGAGAATATTTGTCAGCAAAGAAAGTTTTGAAGACACAGTTACATAGTAAAAATAGTTTCTCTTATATGGCACCTTTCATAGGTAGCAAAGCTATGCATACTTAGAGGGAGTGTGAAAGAATAGCTGCAGAGATTTCATTTAGGCAAGTGTTTGATTTATAGACTGGATAAACATCATCCAATGTCTATCCTTTCTCTGCTGTTTTTCTCATACCATTTTTGTCTTTTAAGTTATCATTATTATTATTATTATTATTATCATCATCATCATCATCATCATCATCATCATCATCATCATCATCATCATCATTTATTATTACATTGCTTGTGACCCTTAAGTCTCAGAATGGCAGATGATATAGAAAACAGCTCTTTCTTTGTTTTCCACCAACCAAGGGATCTGAATTTTTCACATGAGATGAAAACAGTTTCAACTTTAACAGCTGGAGTTAATATTTTATAAAAAGGGGGAGGGGTGCAATTTACAAATCTTTCATGTTTCTTTTTTCCAACAGGCTTTGAGAGAGTATTTAGTGCAATCTAGCAACACTGTATACTGGATAATCCCCAATTTGCATGTCTGGAGGCACTCTTTCACTCTAAGATATAAACTGCTGTAGACACTGTTCTAACATCATGTCTTTTTTCTATCTGCCCCCCTCCGCATTGTTACTTTTTGACCACAATCACTGATGAAGAATCTTGGAAATTTGAAAGCTTGCATCTGTTTTGTAATAGCTGGCTTAAGAAAGGCATTGGCTTTATGTTTTTGGAATATAAATAAGCACTTCTGTAACAGTGTCACATTTCTAGAAGATCAACAGAATAATCAGTTGCCCAAAAGAAAAAGAAAGCAATCAGTGAAGCATGTCTTTTTTCAAGAAGTTTCATGATGGTGCTGCCACTGAGAAATATATTATAAAATCCACTATATTATATGCTTTACAGACATTTTAATAAGTTGGTGAGGCCATATAGCCGGAGATTGTATTTAAAGAAGCTAGGACATAAATTGGTTCTGGAATAAAAACAAGAGATCTAGGTTAATAAAACCCAGTTTTCATGAATTTCTGCAATCTGTAATACTGCAGGAATATAATATAATTCTGACTTTTGGAAGCATTATTCTGTCAATGATGGTGTACTTATCCCACAGTATCTCAGAATAATATCTGACTCAGTGGTTAAGCATGCTGAAAGTCTGTCAATCACTTCCCTAACCCTAAAGAACTTTACAGAGTTGATTAGTAAACAAATAATAGAGAATAATTTTATATATGTCTACAAAGTCCTTGGAAGACAGAAAAGCTAAATTGTAAATTATAAATATCAATTATCAGTTTAGAGTTATTAATTCTTAAGCCATCAATTTGTCAAGATTTGTGTAGACCTTATTCATTTTGCTTTACAAACATTATAAAGTAAAATGTTCTAGCATTATATAAAGCTAAAGACAAAAATGTATCTGCATATCTTATGCTCAGAAAGTAGCAGCTTAAAATGTTTCTAATTCTATGAACATGCCAAAATAAAAATAATAAGAATATTTTAAAATCCTATTATTACAAGCCTACCATTATTCTGTGGAATGTGCATAGAAAAATGGGAATCTCTGAACATCTCATTGTAGTCATGAGAATCTTATATACAGATCAGGAAGCTATAGCATAAATAAAACATGGAGAAACAAACTGACTCCAGGTTGGCAAAGAAGTGAATCAAGGCTGTGTATTCTTGCCTTTTTAAAAATTTAACCTACATGCTGAATATATGTTAAGGAAAGCTAGATAAGCATGGTTTTAAAATTGGAGGGGGAAAACATTATTAACTTGCACAATGATGATGAAACTACTCTGATAGACAAAAATGCAAAAGATCTGCAAGCTGTAGTACTAAAGAGCAGAGTAAAAAAAAGGGGGGGGGACAAAATTAAATATAGCGAAAATGAAAGTAAGGACAACAACTAGTCTTAGAATGGACCCGTAAAGATATAGAAATGGTAGATAGCATCAGTCTTTTAGGATCAACATCAACAGTAAAAAAAATGAGCTCTTGAGAAATATGCTGCAGAGATTTGACCGGAAGTGTCGTGGTGAGACAGGCTGGAAAAAGCGAAGCTCCTACGAGCTTCGTGGAAAAGCCAGCCTGATGAACTGTCGCCGGGGCAGTCTTTGGACTGGAACCGTCCTGAAGGGATGGTGAAGAAGGAGAGGTGTCTCGGGTGACCCAGAGGAACAGGCAAGTTCTTTGAGCGGTCAGAGACAGCTCTTCAGATCGGCAGTGGGGGCAGCGGCCATTATTAAATGACTGCTACAAAGCTGGGGCAACCGGACCAAGTTTAGGTGCAGGAGTGGTGAACGGACAAAGTGCTGTAACTGGGTGAGAAAGAGACCAATTCACAGGTAAAGGCAATTCTTAAATTTGGATTTTTAAAGAATTTCCCTAAGCTGAAATAGTGGCTAATTGGCACCTGGGAACTGTCAAAGGAAAAAAACAGAGACTAAAACCTTAAAGCCCAAGAAGATCCCTTTCACTTTGGATACAATTTTTATTTGGAGAAATAAAAATAACAGAAAGAAGAAATTGGTGAGAAAGCCTTTTGTTTTTGTGGATTTAAAGCTATTATTGGATATTTTTGACAATCAGCTGGAAGCATAAATGTGAATTGGAGAGTGCCATCTACTGGTGAGAGGAAAATATTGCAACAATTGTAACAATTTGTGGATGATAAAAAAAGAAAGTGCAACTGTCTGACCTTGGCTGAAAGAAGATAAGAGGAAAGCCTGAGAAATTTTAAGGAGTGTTCTGCTTTGCCTAGACTATTTTGGCTTTGTTCTTTGATGGTGGAGGAGGATAAACAGACTTTGGAATTGGATTGGATTGGACTATTATTTGAATTGGAGTTAATAGAAATTGAATAAAACTAGAAAAAGACTATATGGACCTTAAGTTTGAAATTAGTGTGATATAACATAAAAAGCGTAAATTGGCAACATGGAGATTTGGATGTATGAAGAATTATTTGCTATGTTAAATGATGTGGGTGAAACTGTAAAAGGTGACAAAAATTAGAAATTTGGCTGGAGCGTGAAATAGCAGAAGAGTCAGAAACTGTGTTGGAAGACTTTGAGCAGAAAATAGAAGAGAGGGTGGCTAAGAGAAATGAGGAACAAGAAAACAATACAATAGAAGAAGGGACTGAAAGAAAAAAACCTGAATGATTACACTGGGGTTTACAGTGGTGAGAAAAGAGTTGAGAGAGGAGAAAAGCACTTAAAAAGAATAAATTAAAGGGTAAAAAGCAAAATGGTGGGAAGAGATTAGAGAAATTTGGGGGATCACATGAACAATAAACTTAAAAAAGAGAAAAGAGGCTCGAGATAAAAGCTATAAGACACACAAGAATAAGAAAAGGAAGTTAAAGGAATGGGGGGAAAAGGAGAGATTTAGCAAGAAGTGAAATTTTTGAGGGACTAAAGGAAAATGGGTAAAAAAGAAAGGTGGATGGAAAGAAAGAAAGAAAATAAGGGCCACATTAACAGATTTAAGAAAACTGTATTAATATTGTTAATGGTGGATCATTGAATAAGTGGAAGGCTTATTGTAAAATGATATATATATATACCTATGGCAAAACAGAATTAGTAGAAAAAGTGGGATGAGGAACTTGATGCATTTAACTGTGGATTGTTAATTAAATTAAGAGGTTTTTAATATAAGATTTGAAGCTGATGATGAATACTGATTAGAATAAAACAAAACAGTAGATGGAATGTGAAATTTGCTTTACTTTGAAAGATAACTTGAGATAAATTGAATTAACTAAAACATGGAGAGAAGTTGTAATATAGAAAGATAGAAAATATGAGAAATGTATGCAGTAAATAAGGTAATTAATTGGGGTGAGTGAAAGGGACTAGAAATTTGGCCGATTAGTAAATTATGTAAGTAACAAGAAGAAAATAAGTTAAGATAAAGAAATATGTATGAATAATACTAAGGGTTGGAATTGAATAGAGAGATGATAATGGAATTGATTATGTATCAGAAATAGCAATAGCACTTTACTTATATACTGCTTCATAGTGCTTTACAGCACTCTCTAAGCGGTTTACAGAGTTCAGCATATTGCCCCCAACAATCTGGGTCCTCATTTTACTCACCTCGGAAGGATGGAAGGCTGAGTCAACCTTGAGCCTAGTGAGATTTGAACAGCTGAACTGCTGAACTAGCAATCAGCTGAAGGTCGCAATGCTGCTTTTAACCACTGCGCTATCTCAGCTCCTATGTATGATTATCAAATGTGCCCCGGACAACATTTTGTGCAGAAACTAGGTATTGTTTGTTGGAAAGAATAAAAAAAAATTCTGAAAAAAAAGAAATATGCTGCAGATTAACACTTGAGAGAACAGCCATGAAGACCTTGGAAAAAAATATTCCGATTCTTTGAGGTGTGTCTACTTACAAATATCAGAATAGTGCAAGTGATGGTTTTCCCTATGACACTGTAGAATTGAAAGTTGGACTTTGAAGAAGCACCGTAGGAAAAGCATTTGTCCTTTTGAACTTTGGTGTTGAAGAAGACTCCTGAGAATATTGTGGACAGCAAAGAAAACAGACAAATGGATCATTCAACAAATCAACGAAGAGTTCTCATTTGAGACACAAATGACCAGGCTGAAATATCTTATTTCAGACATATTATGCAAAGATCTAATTCTGTGGAGAAGGCTCTAATCCTGGGAAAGTTGCAAAAAAAGAGAAGAAGAGAACTAGCATCAAGGTAGTTAGACTCAGTTACAGTGACCATGGGTGCATCGTTGGAAGAATTGAAAGACCAGGTGAAGGGAGAGATTGTCATAGAGCAAGTCTATTTATGTGGTCACTAAGAGTCCACAATAGCCTGATAGCCCATAGCCAGTCGATTAGTAGAAGTAACAGAAATGATTGCATATTATTTCTCTTCTCCATTCCAGTAATTCAAAAGGTTTTGATTGTATCTTAAAACACAAAATGATAGGATTTGTGCATAGTTATTTATTTATTTATTTATTTATTTATTTATTTATTTATTTATTTATTTATTTATTTATTTATTTATTTATTTATTTATTTATTTTTATAAGAGTTCTTATAGGCCGCCCAATCCCATGGGACTCAGGGCGGCTTACAGCAGAGATCAGAACTACATAATTAAAATAACATCTAAAAACATATTACATTATAAAAATCCATTCATACTTGGGGGATCATCTCTTCACCCCGCCTGCCGGAAGAGCCATGTTTTTACTGCCTTGCGGAAGGCCAGTAGGGTGGGGATAGTCCGGATCTCTGGCGGGAGTTGGTTCCAGAGAGATGGGGCTCCCACAGAGAAGGCCCTCCCCCGTGGGCCCGCCAGCCGGCATTGTTTGGCAGACGGGACCTGGAGGAGGCCCTCTCTGTGGGACCTCACTGGTCGTAGGGAGGAATGTGGCAGGATGTGGTCCCGAAGGTAACCTGGCCCTGAGCCATGTAGGGCTTTAAAGGTCAAAACCAACACCTTGAATTGCGACCGGAGACTAATGGGTAGCCAATGCAGCTGGCGGAGGATTGGTGTTACTGGGGTGTATCTCGGTACACCCACCACAGCTCGCGCAGCTGCATTCTGTACCAATTGTAGTCTCCGGATGCTTTTCGAGGGTAGCCCCATGTAGAGCCCGTTACAGTAGTCAGGCTGTGAAGTGACAAGGGCATGAGTGACTGTGAGCAAAGCCTCCCTCTCCAAGTAGGGTCGCAATTGGTGCACAAGCCGAATCTGTGCAAAGGTCCCCCTAGCCACAGCCGAAAGATGTTGCTCCAATTTAAGCTGTGGATCTAGGAGGACACCCAAATTGCGGACCCGTTCTGAGGGAGTCAATTTTTCTCCCCCAAGAACCAAGGAGGGACAGTCAACATAGTCCTTGGGAGGCAATATCCAGAGCCACTCAGTCTTGTCTGGGTTGAGCCTGAGTCTATTCACTCCCATCCAGACCCTTACATCGTTCAGGCAGCGGCACATTACATTAACTGCTTCACTGAACTGACACGGAGTGGAGATGTACAACTGGGTATCGTCGGCATATTGTTGATACCTCACTCCATGTCGTCGGATGATCTCACCCAGCGGTTTCATGTAAATGTTGAACAGGATGGGCGAGAGGACCGAGCCCTGTGGCACCCCGCAAACCAGGGGCCTAGGGGCTGACCTCTGCCCTCCTGTCAACACCGACTGCGTCCTGTCGGAGAGAAAGGAGGAGAACCACCGCAAAACGGTGCCTCCCACTCCCATCTCCCCAAGACGACGCAGAAGGATACCATGGTCGATGGTATCGAACGCCGCTGAGAGGTCAAGTAACACCAAGATGGAGGAATGACCTCCATCTCGGGCTCGCCAGAGATCATCCATCAGAGCGACCAAAGCAGTCTCATATTTGATATTTGTTATATCAAATTATTGGTCCATTTGTGATAGCATAGTACTCTTTGTAGTGTCTACCAATTATTATGGGATTCAGTTCAGTATAATTCATTTTCTGGGGGAGGCAGGACCCTTTTCTAGCCTTATTTGAAGATGTCAGAAATTAATCGTTCACCTTTTGCCTACAAAGCTTTTATTCAAGCAATTTTCTCACTCTTTTTTAACACATACGTAAGAAGGATGCACTGCTACATTTTATGAGTCTGATTATTGATACTAATAATAAACACTTATTAGGTACATATTTAGGAGAACTCTGGGATATTCTTGAGGATTCTTTGTTCTGGAAAAAGGAAAAGAAAATATATTACAGAACATTTAGAATTTATTTGAAAATAAATTGCTATTTTTATTATTGATTCTTTATAAACAAAAGGGCTTTTCGGTGTCTAAACTGAACTATTAAAGTGGATTTCAGTGTGTTTACAATGTTGATTAACTACAACATTAAGTAACTAAAACTACTTAATGGAATAAAATATTTTAATCCCATTGAAGTATGTGGAGAAGGCTATCTACAATCATTTTAGATTTTACTGTTTGTGAAAGGTATTCCATTTTGTGAAACATAAATTGTAGTATTACAAGTAGGATATTTTGTGCAAAAGTAGACTGAAATATAATTTCATAAATAAGCAATCTTATTACTTAATTACTATGAGATCAGCAATCAACGAATTGTTTGTAATACTGTGTTTCATGAAACTTATCTACATATTGTTTATTTACCAACAAGTTCTATATAGTTGAGAACACACACACACACACACACACACACACACACACACACACACACACACACACCCCAGAACTATGCCTTCATCTTTTTATTCAGTAATCAAATTCTGTGACCTTTGAATGAAAACTGTGAACTACTTATCATATTTTGGAGTATAAGACACACCTTTTTACACCCCAAAAGAGGGTGAAAACTTGGGTGCATCTTATACACTGAATGTAGCCCCACCCAGCCACCCCCACTCTTTGATCTTTGCCTGCCAGCAATTTACCTCCTTGCAGCAAACAGCAGCACAGCCTGATTAACACAAGCCACTGATTATCTGCCTCCCGACACTCAGCTGATTGATTGAAGTTGCCGGCAAGCCCACGTGCTAAAATGAAAGTGAAACTAAAGCTGCATGGAGGCAAATTGCTGGAGGGAGAGGCAAAGACAGAATTTTATTTTCTTGTGCTAACCAGACTGTGCTGAAACTGTTTGTTTTTTTTGCTGCAAGGAGGTAAGTCAATAACTATAAATTCCTATAGAATGTTCAAATTATTAGACTTATTTTTAAAGACTGTTTTATTATTGTTCTAGACAACTTAACAAAATGAAGAAGCTTTTTAAAATAAATGCTTGATCTGAAGAGGCCCAGTGCTATTGTATCTTCTTTTAAATAGCAGAGAATACTTCCAGAAAGCCACATCAATTTTAAAGATCTGTAAAAGTATAATCTGAAATGTCCTGTTTTAGTATTAAGTATTAGTATTAAAATAAGGCAGCTGAGTTAAACCCTGATTTAGTCATGTTTGGAGTAGATCTATTTAAATAATTGGGAGGAGTTAGTGTGATTACATTTAAGAAAACTTTCTGGGAATAATATACTGCCATAAGGTACATTTCTCCAATTCTTTGCTATTTCTATGGGTCAGACACACATGCACAGAAATACATAGCAAACAGTGTATATCATCTGTGCTGTTTGCTGTTTGGCAAATTGCTGGGAGGCAGAGGCCTTTTTTCCTTGTTTTCCTCCCCCAAAACTAAGGTGTGTCTTATACTCCAGTGCGTCTTATACTCCGCAAAATACAGTATTTAACTATGAGCAAATCGTTTACAGTCAATTTTTGTTTGTTATTTGTAATATTATGTTCTATTACACTGCAAACCTCACCTGGGAACATGCATGTCCAGGAATTATAACAAAAGTGTTATGAGTGTTGTTTTTGTAGTTACGTATAAATTGTAGTGAACATGTAAATTTTCAAATATGGAATCTGCAAATATTGAGAATGGGTTGTAACTAAATGGCTGATATCATCTTGATTTGGTTCATACATTACATTTGTTTATTTTTATGATTAAACTACAATAGTAGGACTCTCCGCTGACGTGCTAAATCAAAACTCAACAAACCAGATTATGGATTAAGCATGATGTACAAACTATCTCCCCTTACATTATCTTATTGGCATGAATGGTTATATCTATAACTTGAACTTATGCTTGCTCAAAAATCAACACCACCGTTCTGAATAAGATTTAGTCATTTTATAAGTAGTTACCATCAAAAAGGAATACATACATGTACAAAAAGCATACATGTAAATTTAATTTTTAACTGGTATGGTTTTATTTACTCTGCCTGCTGTGAGTGCTGTTTCCACATTTGAATATTTATTATACTTCTAAGTTCTTGATTAGAGAAAAAGATAAAGAAATTTCAACAGATAATCCACTTTTAGAGTTCAGCATTGTAATATGTATATCTTTCCTGAACGTTCTATTTATGTCATTTAAAAGTACTTAAAGTTCCATTAAAATCAAGATGAGATAAGATTTTCATGTAACCAAAAAACAGGCTGTTAAATCATGCAGTGTAAATTCATTCTTTCTTTCCCAAAATTGGTAAGACAATAAATCAAAATATTTGCTGTCTGTCTGTAATTCTTTCTTAATCATCCCATTTCTATGAATGATGAATAATGCATGTAACAATGTTCTTTTTGTTTCTAAATTTGGTAACATTAATATGAAGCTGACCTAGGCCAATCATGGCTTTAGTATCCTGTTCTTCATTAGGATGCATTTAAATAATCAATTATTGATTCATCTGCATTTAATTCTGGTTAGCTTCTACACAGATGTTATGAGGCATAATTAAACTAACGATTTAGAGTGGGTATGTCTACCAACAGTAATAGCTGCCAAATATATCTGGAAACCATTTTGGGAAAAAGGTGCTTCACCCAGAAAACTCTGTCCTGTTTTACAAATAGAGGCGCAAACCTATTATTATTAAAGAAATTTCCAACCCACTCATCTGCCTGCCTCTATCTACCTCCCTAATATCTATGTTGACTATAGCTGAAAAGAAGACCATCCACTTGCCCAAGTAAATGTCAAGAGAAAAGGAAAGTAGGTGGCAGCATCTGGCTGCCAGTCTCCTTGGCTACCTATAGAAAAAGAGTTTCCTGAGAGAGTCAGGTCTACGATTTTTAAGCATATGCATCCATCTAGGTTTGCATGTTTCCTGGGTCGGGGATTTGCCAAAAGGAATGTTGGTTTGTCATGGTCTTCTGTTGAGAAATACATCAGAAAAGTAGGTTGGGCTGTTGGTTCAGGCAAGTGACTTTAAATGCAATTATCAAGCTTTTTATTTTTTTTGCAACTCACAAACTCCCCAAGATCCTGTTACCAATATTCAACAAAGGGTATTGATATAATTTAAATCAGATGTCCCTTCATTTTTTAAAATTATCTTATATATTTGAAGTATTTTGCTTAGTACTTCTCACTCTTTTTCTGGGCTTTGAACAACATCTGCTTACCCCCAAAAGATATTGGGATCATGCACAACTGGCCTAATTTGTATTGAAGAAGAATATTCAGAATCTGACAAGGATTGATATTGTAGGTTCTCCCTTTTCTTGTTTCTCTAATTTGATACTAAATTTTCATTTAGATATGTTTTTCATTTAAAGACTGCAAACAGATGCCTCTTGAACACAAGGGCCAGATCACACTGGCATGTCTTCTGACTGTGCAGATGTATTGATTGTTTGAGTTCTGTCTAATGCTTTTTTCCAAAGAGCATGTCTAGGCTTGGCAGGCAGTTTCCCATTTAAGCACTAATTATCATTACCAGACCTGCAATGGTGTCTGTGTACCCAGAGCAGGCTGTCAATGTTTCGAATGTTTATGCTAGCTGAAAAAAATTGGGGATATCTGGTCTTCTCTTCAACCATACCCTAGGGCATTGTCCTAGAGAATGTGCTGACCTGTTGCTTGTGGAATCCATCTCAGCCATTTTGCATCCCCAAGAAATCTGGCTCAATGGACATATATTACAACCAGGCAGTAAGAATATATGGCTAGGATACTGGAGACTTAATGAGATTTCCACAGCCAAGTCTATTAGACTCTGAGTAAGAGGAGGTTAATAAAGCAATATGCTGGGTATGATGTTGCTACCTTATCCACATAGAAGAGGGGGGATTCAGTTAAGACAAGTTATCTAAAGTGAACCTTGGTTCAAAACTGCTTAGATTAGTAAACAACAGCCATGAATTAGGTGCGTGCATATATTTTTCTAAGGATTGTTTTTCTGTTCCAGTTAAACAAACTCTGTAGCATCCCCAGTGATTTGTTCCATTGTCTAATTATTTTTATGTTTCCTAAGATTATTTGAGAGCTTTCATTTTAATTATTTTTTCCTAAGGTTTAAGTTAATGGCGCCTGGAAATTGTCTCAGTTGTTGCAGACTATTGGCAGATGTGTTGCAATGTGTGACGCACTGGAAAACAAACCTCATAACTTCATCTACCACACACCCTCAGTTATTTACTAAATTATCCCAAATAATTTCCCTCCTAACTATTGCTTGTAAGTCTTGCTTGATATTGTCTTGTACTTTTTCCCACTTATTAACAGCCTTCTTAAAATTTTGTTGACAGCAATAGGTGTAATGGTGGAACAGAGAATTTACTTCATCTTAGGAATGGGATAACTTTAATGATCTTTGGTAAATGCAGTTCCCTTTATTTTTCAATCTGAAGGAATGATGCAAACCAAGGTATTATGAGAGACAAGAAGAAACCCTAAACAAAAAGTGACAAAGTGATAAATAAGAAGTGACAAACATTATGCAAGCACAAGTAGTAGAACAAAGTCAAACTAGAGTCTTGGACTTTAAAAGAGGTAATTTCAATAAACTTAGAGAGAGCTTGGGAAGGATTCCATGGATGAGAATCCTCAAGGGGAAAACAACTCAAGAAGCTTGGGAAATTTTGAAAAGTGAGATTATAAAAGCCCAGTCTAGCACAATACCAATGAAGAAGAAAAATAACAGCTCTCAAAAGAAACCAGCATGGCTGAATAAAGAACTCTCTGACAAGTGGAAAGAGTGGCAAATAACTAAGGCAGAATATCAGCAAATAGCCCGAGCCTGTAAAGATGAAGTGAGGAAAGCTAAGGCTCACAATGAACAAAGGCTTGCGACAAAAGTAAAAAAATAACAACAAAAAAAAGCTTCTTCCAACATGTTAAAAACAAGAAAAAAGTCAAGGAAACAATTGGTCTATTGCTGGGAGAAAGTGGCAAGAAGGTGACAAGCAACAGGGAGAAAGCAGAACTACTTAACTCGTTTTTTTGCATCTGTCTTTACACAAAGGGAAAAAACAGTCCAATCTATCAAAAACAGCACCACAAAAAACAGATTAGGAACACAAGTTAAAATAGAGAAGAAAATGGTAAGTGAACACCTGTCTACCCTAGACGAGTTCAAATCACCAGGACCAGATGGATTACACCCCAAAGTTCTGAAGGAACTGGCAGATGAGATCTCAGACCCACTGAACTATATCTGAAGGCTTTGAGGAATACGCATATTCAACCCTGTGCCATTACTGGATACTTTATGGCCACTACTCCTCTTATGGCTATATCAGTATCAGGATTTTCACAAGAGAATGCTTAAGGGAATTTGAAATTTAAAAAAAAACTTTTAAAAGACGCTAAAAACAAAGCCAAGCCTCAAAAAAGAGGAGGAGAAAATGTAAATAAGCACTTACAAGTCAGCCAAGTCATTGGAGCCCTAAGAAAACATAAACCCACAAATGCTTCCTCGCTCCAATGACAGTACAAATTAAATAATCCTAAACTAAATAGCTAACAATTTGTTGCTCTGTAAAGAAATTTCAAACCATCTATCTGCCTTATACTCTTTCTCAAGGTACAGCAGGCCCTGGATAAAGAACAAGTGGTTAACCTAATCTTGCGTAGCTTCTTCTCTGGTAACATTGTACTCTTAACCAGAGCATACAAAACATTTGCTAGACCGATCCTTGATTACAGCTCATCTGTCTGGAACTCACACTTCATATCAGACATTAATACAATTGAGAATGTCCAGAGATACTTCACAAGAAGAGTATTACATTCCTCTGTTCACAACAGAATACCTTACGAAACCAGACTTGAAATTTTGGGACTTGAAAATTTAGAACTAGCCGCCTTCGATCTGACCTAAGTGTAGCTCACAAAATTATCTGCCACAATGTCCTACCTGTTAACGACTACTTCAGCTTCAACCGCAATAATACACGAGCTCACAATAGATACAAACTTAATGTAAACCGCTCCAAACTTGATTGCAAAAAATTCGACTTCAACAACAGAGTGGTCAATGCCTGGAACACTTTACCTGACTCAGTAGTTTCTTCCCCTAACCCCAAAAACTTCAACCTCAGATTATCCACCATTGACCTCACCCCATTCCTAAGAGGTCGGTAAGGGGCGTGCATAAGCGCACAATTGTGCCTACCGTTCCTGTCCTAATATACCCATATATTCATACCTCTTTTACTCTTATTCTTGCTTGTACTATTACATATATATATATATTCAATCATGTTTTACTGTTTATACTTTGCTTATAATCGTATATGCTTGACAAATAAAACGAATACAAAATACAAAGTGCCAAGAAATCATTGGCCGGCTGTTCTATTATATATGTTGTTATCAGCAAAGAGGCAATGCAAAATGAGAAGGGAAGAAAGAAGCCCCTTTGAGAGCCCCCTCCTGTCAGCTGAACATCCCAAACCAAAAACCAAACAAAAATTTCACTGCCAGAGACCTCTTTTCATCATGCACAGGCACTTAGGAATATTCTAAACATTTGTGTCAGTTTATAAGGCATGAGAGAGACGCTGAAGGCTCCCACCCTTTTCTTGAACAAAGTTTATTCTTCCCACCAGCCTGCTCAGAGAGATGGGATTTTGGCAACATGGAATAGCAACATTTCATCAGAGCAATTTTTCTGCACAGTGGGCTGTTCTTGTGTCATGACCAGATTGTGGAGTAAAGGAATCTTGGAAGATTTTTTTTTTTTGCTCTGTGAGTCACTTCAGAAAATTAAAAATTATCTGGATAATTAGTTGTTTCCAGCATGTTCAGCAATTTGTTAACTTGGTTTTAATCTGTTGGCTTGAGTTGAGTACCCACCATTGCCTGACTTGTTGAAAGTCAGTCTAACATAGTGAACAGCCTACAACTGGAGTTGCTGAACTAGAAAGCAGGATAATTAATGTTAGACAGGTCTAAGGAGTGGGAGGCTTAGGGGCACAATGGAAAGAGCTAAAGTGTCTTGTGATCTAACAGAATCAACTGGCCTTGCAAATTAAAGAGTAAAGAGAAAACTAAGATTAGAGACAGTCTGATCAGTGAAACCTCACAAAGACACTCATTTGGGTCATATAATTTTGCCTCACTCTTCCCATAGAAATGGTAAAGTAGAGGCAAATCAACTTCCAGATAGTCATGAAAGTAAACCAACAGACTGGAGTGGGGACTACAGAGTAAGATTCAAAAGCAGGGCTTTAGCACAGGCTTTTCTAATTCTGCAGGAATCATTGCATTAAAAAGACAAATTCAAGGGGAAAAATCATTTTAAAAATTGCCAACTCTATTGTGCAGCTGGGTGTAGTATTATCTATTCTATGCAAATTAGCAGGCAGCACAACATTAGATTTAAAACCAAGGTGAAATTCTGATGCAGCACAAATATTTACTCTCTGACTTTGGGTCAGTCATTACACCAGCTGTATGGCAGGAGGCACAATTATTTCATCCTAAGGGCTGGACCAACCTTGGGCAGATAATCAAAGGCCAGTATATAACAAAAAGGAGTAAAGGGAATGAGGGTTTGGAAGAGACAAACTAGGTACAAGGAAGGATATAGAGGTGATAATTCTGTTTTGTCCTCAGTCACTCATGTTCTGCTCAGTTGAAAAGAAGGGTTGCATTTCAGTGATTAAGAGGAACAAGACCCATTCAAGCATTCACACACATACAGACAACTCTCATATTACAGAGGAGACAGAACGAAGCAAAATGTAGCAAAAGGAACATTGAATATGGTGCGGGTAGCAACAGAAAATAAAGGGAGGTAAGGAACTGCTCTAGACATCCAAGTGGTCCCTGGGCCACCATTGTGCAGATATGATTTACACTCTTCATGAGAGAAGAGGGCTCCCTGACACTCTTGGCTGAAGATATCAAGGACTGGATGTGCAATATTGCACATGAACAACAAGTATGCACTGAACTATGCCCCCTCTCACATCAGTGACCCTTACTAGTCAGAGGTGATAAGTATGAGCTGGGTAGAAACACAATCTGATCTAGTTTAAGTCACCTTTTTTATGCTTTCTCTTTCTTAGGCTCTCCTCAACTTCTCCCAAAAGAACTTTCTTGGTTTTCCCCTTCCCTTCGACCTCTTTAATTTTTCTTTTTATATTTGTTCATCACTGATTGAAGACAAATACTGTTACCTATAGACGTACGTAGTAGCAATTTGTATAGCCGCAGCTGATTGGCTAATCTAGTGGCAGGAGAAATAAACTCATGTCAGTGGCTAGCAGGCTTCAGGGAAGCCCTTAAAAGTGGCTTCCCTGCAGCCTGCTGGCAGTCCGTATTAGTTCTAACTAATAGACAATAAAGGTGCTGAACTGTTCCTGTGACTCGCCTCTTCATTTACGCGTGAATCTAACAAATACAGTAATATCAGAAGAACAAATGATCACTGGTTTCCTATAGGAGCTAACACTAAAAGAAGAGCAGAGATCCAGCCCCCAATTTAATATATAGCAAGAGAGTGGGCAGAGACACACTCTTATACATAGCATTTCTACTTGGCATACTATATAAATTTAAAACAATAAAATAAAAACTAAAACAATTAGAAATATGTGTGCATAACTTGCAATTTTGGAGTCCTCTGTGTGTGTGTGTATGTGTGTGTGTGTGTGTGTGTGTGTGTGTGTGTGTGTGTGTGTGTGTGAAAGAGAGAGAGAGAGAGAGGAAGAGAGAGATCTTTGGTGTTTGATGTAAGTGTCTATTACTTTTAAGTTCTGTATTCCTCACCAGATCATACAGTCTAATATATGCTATAAATTATTGGTTTCTAATTAAAATATACATTATCTTCAAAATAAAGTACATGTTAATTCATGTCCCCAACTAACACATTTCTAATGTCACCATTAGCATTCTTGATTCATGAAAAATCAAGGGAACATCACACATCCTTGTATTACTTCTTATTCAGTACTTGTTCAGTAACTACTTGTTATAAATTCTATTTATTCTCCCCTGTGCTTTATTTTCATTATATATCACTCTAATTGCATTCAGCAACCAATCTTCAATTCCAGATTTATACAAAACTTCATAAATCAATTTATTAGCTTTTTCATATCCTTTCTCTAAATCAAGAAACATGCAATAAACTTTTAACCTCACATCCATGCACTGGCAAGACATTGTCTTGGCAGGCAAAGTACTGTCTAGGTTAGAGATCCTAGCTTATGCAAAATAACGTGACCACACATAGAGTAAAAACAGGCTTTTATTGTGCTTGTGCATACTGATCAAACTGTGCCAAAATTTACCTACTGTAAATTTTCCTGTAAATCACAAGCATGATTATCGTTGATAAACTCGTCTAGAACTTCATTATCTTATTCAAAATGATTCTGCAACATAAACAATGGGAATTCCAAAAATAAACCCCTGCAAAGATGTTATTGTAAGGGAAATGGCTGTCAACACTGCATAGAAATTCACATGCCAGTAGAAATACTAATAAAAATGTAAGCATGAATTTTTGTTTGACTTAAAGAAAGCAAATAAGGTTTAACAAAAATGGAATGTCAGAAACTGAGCGAACTATTTTGTTCATTCCTATGGAAATTATTTTTCCTGAGAGATAGCCTTGCTTCTGCATTTAGTCTAACTCATGCAGGATATACTCAGGTGAGTACTAACTTAAAATAGCTGGAACATTTTTGGCTTCAGGATGAGCCAAAAGTGATGCAAGAATAAACTGATTATGGAGTCTTTAAGTGTGAATGCTTTCCTTTTCAATTTCTCATTATCAAGAAACAGTAAAGTATAACTCTCTTAATTCTGGATCATCAACATATTATTTAAGAAGATGCCCTGAAAGTTCCTGGTCCTTTCAGTTGTAACTTTTGGCTTTCAAAAAGGACCTTTAGACATACAGAGAGTTCTGTAGGTACAATATCATTTGGGATAATGTATCATGACCGATAGGCCACCTGTGACGCTCCCTTCAACTCTATTTCCTAGAGTGCCTCTAGATTTATAAACCACAGTACGTGACTGACAGCCCAAGGTCTCCCGCAGAGTGCATGGCCTGGGAATCAGCATGTTTGGAACTGATTCAAGGAATTTGCAGCCTATCTTGTAGGAGCAGGTTTGAAAGGAGATGTTGCCAAAGTTCATTAATCCGTAAAATTGTTCCTTGAGGGGAAAAAAAAACTTTGGGTGAGATGGTCTATCTGCAGGTATTGGATCTTACTCAGATATTTATAACATTCATATGTTCAGTTTGAAAACAGAAACATTTTTGCAAGTCGCTAAAATGGAGAGAGGAATTTCAAGTAAGAAAAGGAGGAAAAAAAGAGAGTGGTGACCTTGAACAATTGAAAGAGATAAAAATGATGATTCCATTGTTTTAAGATTTCAATAATTCATTGTGCTTAAGTACATAAAAATGAAGGCATTTGGCAATAAAATTTAGATCATTTGGATAACAGATAAAATGCAGCTGCTTTTTAAAAAGCGATTTTTAAGTAGTTCTGGAAAAAAAACTGAGATGGAAATGTATTTTTTCTTAGGTTTTTTGACCAGAAAAACTCTGGACTAGAAATCTCCAAAGTTTCTTTTTAATCCTCAGCATCTGTGTCCAACCCATTCACTCCTGCAGTTTGTCTTCCTTATTTATTTTTCTGTATGTTTACTTGGAAGTGCAGACTTTTCCCAATATACACATTTAACATTTCCTGCTGGGCAAAAGTGACTGAAAATAAAAAATGCTGCTGAAGTCTCTGTTGGATTTCCATACAGAAAGAAGAAATATACATAGCCATGTTCTGCATTGATGACAGCTGCCAGTGCACATTTGCTATAATTTAATTTTTGAAAGTGCCATGGCAGAAAATTGTATAAAACTGCTATGAATATTTCATTGATTTCGATGGCTGGGGAGGAAATCTTGATTGTCTCAGGCAGAATGGAAACTCAGTGAAAAGAATAGGACAAAAGTACCTTACACAAATAGATTTGCTTTTTAAATTTATTTCCACATTGAACCTAAAATCTCTATTTGGAAGTAAGAGCTGATCACACAATATAGAGAAATTTGTGATGAATTATCCATTTTATTGGATGTCAAATAATGTTCTTGAGGGTAGTTAAACTTACAGACAACAAAGCCCCATTTTATACAGCAAGAATTTTGGACATAACTGTACAATAAACTTTGAAAAAAAAGTTTATTAAATTCTTTATATTTTAAGAGTACATCTAAGATACAAAATGGAAAGCAAACAAGCCATGCATGTTAATAAAGATGCATTTAAAGATGCAAATAAAGATGACCAAAGATAATCAAAGATCAACACTTTTTCAACACGTGTTTCATATGCAAGGCATATAAAATATAGGGTCTCCATATGCCCCTGCCACAAGGACCTATTTTAGCATTAAAATGTACCCATTATCACAGCGTGTGCTCTACATTGAGTAGAACCAGTTTCTGAAATCTGTACAAACGGAATGCAGTATTTAAATGAAGAATTGTCTTCATTCTTCTTGTTTACACAGATACAATTATATAGATTTTCCTGCCAATCAAATTCAACATTAAAAACTACTTGGGAGAGAATGGGGGAACTTTTCCATAACACTAGCAGTAAGGATTACCCGAAATACCCTGAAGATTTGCTTGCGGTTATGACTTGTTCTAATCTAAACATGTTGTAATGCACAAACACATAGATTTTTAACCTGTTGAACTGATGCTTTTAAGAGTCTCTCATTCTTCACTGAAGGCTCCTGGTGTAAGTGGGGCACCAAACAAAAGCAATCTTAACACCGTTGCTACGCTGCAACATTTCACTGCAGGTTTGTCATGTATAACTTGGCAGGGCTACCTACAGAAGAAAACAAAAGGAGGCAACTGTCAGACAAACACAGGAATGTAAAAATCTTGCTTTGCTTTTGGATTAACAGCCACCTGTTAATGTTATTTGCCTAACCTTTGAATAAAGCCCAGCAGCATTGTACAAGCAGTTTCATGTTTGCTGTCAAAACAATTACAATTGTACAAACAATGTCTCTGACCCATAGATACAGGTGAAATCCCACAATGACGTATCATACCCTGTAACTACTAACACTGGAAAAGCAATTACGATAGTCTTCTGAACAGTGGAAGTTGGGAATATTGCCAGCATTTTGGAGGCAAGGATCAACACCCAGGCTTTAACCACAGAGATGAGCTTTTCTAAATACACTTCAACCATAGTTTGGTTTAACTCATTTCTTAAAAGGACCAGCAGAAACAGAGTTGGCACACTGTGGTTACATGCCGTGATGTCCCATCTTACTAGAAACATCTTGGAATGCATTGTTGTTTTTTAAGTTCAGTTTATATATTTTACACTTTGACTAAGGGCTCTTCTTTATGGCCATGTTAAAGTAATTTCCCCCAGTCCTTGTGGTGGCAATAATGTGGGTCAGCGTAGTTAGTCCTTGTCCTTATTGCTGAATCCTCAGGAACAAGGTCGATGAGTGGTACTGTTATCACAATTTAATGAGGAACAAATGAAGCAAGGTGATTGGTGAATCCCCTGACTTTGTTTGCTTCCTGCCTAGCATCACTATCTGGCAGAAAAAAATATCCACATATCACTCTCCTTAATGTGGGAAGAGGCTAGGGAAGAGGTGTGTTTTGACAGATGGCTAGACCAATGGTATTAGCTGAAGGTTAGACTTCTTTTGGATACAAGTCTAAGTACTTTAAAAAAGTAAGATGAAGTGGGAAAAAGCTCTTCCCATTTATCTTGACCTCCCCAAGCTCCCCCCCCCACTTGCACCTTCATGGTGTGCAGTTGATCCATAGGATAGTAAAGCCAACAGCTCCTGTATCTCCAGGATTAGTTGAAGAGCCTGTTCTGGAGGTATCTCCAGACCACCCACACAGCAAGAGCTTGCTGGTGAAGTGGAATGAGAACTGTATCATCCCATGAATCCACTCTAAGATCAGCACCTGATCAGTGGGGTGGGGCCCTTTCTGGTAAAGCAGGAGCAGCTCACTGCCAATTCCTCACCCACACCATAGAAGATGGCCTGAGGGGGAGATTGCATAGAGAACATGGAACCTACAGATTGTAGGATTCCTTCATCCTACAGATTGTCTTCCCAGTCCTCCCAACAGACTGCCAGTGCTGGGAAGGATGGTACAAAAGCAATATACCCATCAGCCAGGCCTGAAAAGCAACTGACAGTTACTATTGGGATGGTGAGATGAAGTGAGAAAAACTGGCGCCTGTTGTGTTAGTTATATATTTTTCAGACTATTTTTTTAAAAAACCACAGGTTTAGTGATCTTACAGAAGTGTTCTAACGTGAGTTTAAAATTGTTCTAAATGAGCTTATAGCAGGGAAGGGGCAGCTGTGTGATACAGCAGGAGAGCTCCTTCCCTCTCAATTGCCAGTCCTGCTTTCAGCTATTTTTAAAACAAGTTGCCTTTCCTGCTTTTCTATGCCAAAAGCAGAATGGCTACTGGCTGGAGAAGGAAGGGATGTGCCCAGTGGTGGGATTCAATTTTTTTTTTTACTATTGGTTCTGTGGAAGTGGCTTGGTGGGCGTGCTGTGGTGGGAATGGCAGGGGAAGGATACTGTAAAATCTCCATTCCCTCCCCACTCCAGGGGAAGGATCAGAGGTGGGTTCCTACCGGTTCTAACCGGTTCTTTAGAACTGTTAGTAACTCGGCGATGATGTCACAGAGCCAGTTCTGTCGGTATCTCTGTGGGCGCCGCCATCTTGGATTTATTTTTGCTAATTTTTGCTTCTGCACATGCCAGTCCCAGAGCACTTTTTTCCTTCTCCTGCCGCTGAGAAGAGAGGAAGAGAAAGAAAGAAAGGAAGGAAGAAGATGGGAGACAGAGACAAGAAAGAAAGAAAGAAAGAAAGAAAGAAAGAAAGAAAGAAAGAAAGAAAGAAAGAAAGAAGAAAGAAAGAAAGAAAGAAAGAAAGAAAGAAAGAAAGAAAGAAAGAAAGAAAGAGAAAAACTTATGATCATAATTGAGCCCAAAATTTTGGTTGCTAAGCAAGAGCATTGTTAAGTGAGTTTCACCACATTTTAGAAGTTGGCCATGCCTACCCGGTCACCTGACCACCAAGCCACACCCACCTGAAGCACTTGACCTCCAAACCACGCCCACAAAATAAGCCATGCCCACAGAACCGGTAGTAAGAAAGTTTAGAACCCACCCCTGGGAAGGTTACTGCAAAATCCCCATTTCCTCCTGATCAGCTGGGACTTGGGAGGCAGAGAATAGATTGGAATCTATTCTCTGAGAGGAAAAACAGCAGTTTAACAATGAAATTACAAATGTAAGCTGCTTCCATGATAAACTGGAGGGGAGATGAAGGAACAACGGGATATATTCATGCCACACTTAGAAGTTCATGAAAATGGCCCCTCCTTCCTTCCTTCCTTCCTTCCTTCCTCCCTCCCTCCCTCCCTCCCTCCCTCCCATTAACCTCTACCTTTGCATTGATATATTACAATCTTAGTCTCAGCTAGTATATTTCAGTTTCCTCAAATTTAGCATCTTCTTCAGAGTGTGGAAACTACATAATTAGAATGTCAACATTATTCTGCATTTTAAGAAATTGTATGGCATTCAAAGGAAACATTCTTCAAGGTATGATGAAAACTATGCTGCAAGCAAAGAAGAAAGAAAAAAAAGTGCTTGTAAGTAAGCAATAAAGAAAAATGATAGTTCTGTATCAGATAACTGACATTAGCAAGAGTGACATTTCTAGCCCTCTATTCTGTATCACACTTTGACTAACCAGATACATCTAAGAAACTCACAAGCAGAACATAAAATAATCTCTTTCACAATTGTGCCCATGGCCACACTGACTGGAGACAGTGGGACCTATAGTTAAACAACACCTGGATTAATTGTCTGAATGCATCTTCTGAATTCCATCTGTCAGAATAATAGAGGCATGTAACAAGATGGGAGTAGGTTGGAAGCCGAAAGAATCCATTTTAGTTTTATTTTAATCTGTGCTCATTTCAATTTGCTGTCAGATACGATGTGCTAAAGAGCTTTGGAATACGGCAAGAAACACTCACTTAACAAATGCTTACCATTTTTGATTAGTCTGCACATATGTTTTCTTCTCAGGTACTCCAAAAATGTCTGTATCTGGTCAAGCAAGGACAAACATATATGTCTCATACACAGCTGTACTTACACAAAAGCACACATACACACCTTTTACATTTTCCAGAGCATAACCGGATCAGTAGAACCTGTAACTTGTGTTTATTATTTCAGATTCCAGAGTCTCTTCTGTCTTTAAGATTATTTCCTCATGTGCTATTTTATTTCTTGGCAGGCTGGTCTTTTTAGGGGAGTCTGGCATATGTCAAAGTGGAAATAAAGTTCCCGTGTGGGGAGGGGGATCTTGTTAAAATTCTCATCAGATAGACCCTTGACATAGACCTTTGGTGTGTGAATGTGAAAAGGACACATCGACGTGCATGTGGAAGCTCTGTATGTGAAATTTGCATATGAAATGTTCTAGATAGAATCACACATTTAGAAACAGTGCTTATTTCTTAAAATAGGCCAATAACACAGCCCATCATAGTCAGTGAAGTATTCGATTTGGATGCCTCTGGTCCTGGTAATACCCGACTATAGATAATTTCAGGATAATTTCTCAGAATGGTTCCTCAATATCTTGAAATCAGACTTTAACTGATCTTTCTCCAAACAGGTAGAGACGATGACCATTTTACACAGTCTTACAGCTGAAGCGTGGAGTTTGTGAGAAGTGTCTCTCTGTGTGTTTGTGTGTGTGTGTGTGTGTGTGTCAACATCTTGCCGATATACAAATATTCATGAATATTCATGAATTATTTGAAACACTGCTGAAATCCACACATTTAACTATTTTTGGATGGCCATACTCTATGGATATCCCTGATGGGATAGAATAAGCTTGAGATCCATTGGCTTGGTCTCCAACAGATTGAATGTGTAACATTTTTGGCTATTGAATCATAAATTTACCAAAATAGACTGGGGTCACACAGTAAGTTACCTAAAGTGTCCCGCCCCCAATACTTGTGCAAATGAATCTACTAACTAATTAATTGTCTTGTTGAAATAAGTTGTAGTAATCTATCCATTTATCAAGCCTGTTGAATAATCTAACAACATTCCCTTCTTAATTTCACATAATGAAACAGTTATTACAGCAGTCTTTTGTCAATGCTGGATGCAAATTCTGGGGGCTGAAATCCAGCACATTTGGAAATAGCAATTTCCATTTTTTTTCTAGCATAATTTTTTTGCCATGGACATGATCTAGCCCACCTCACTGATCCTATATTTGCTGAGGGTGGATCTGAGGTATGACCTACCCAGCTAATGCTGAACATGTAAGGTTATTGTGAATCATTGTCATCATCATCATCATCACCACCACCACCACCACCACCATATGGCTTTCTCAAAGGCATCTAACCACATAGTACCTAACTGCTTTGTCCAAAGTGCTCTTGTCAGGTCTGACACAGGCTCTTTATAAGGATGAGTCTAGTATGCTTTAGAACAGGAGTCTCCAACCTTGGCAACTTTAAGACTTGTGGACTTCAACTCCCAGAATTCCTCAGCCAGATTTGCTGGCTGAGGAACTCTGGGAGTTGAAGTCCACAAGTCTTAAAGTTGCCAAGGTTGGAGACCCCTGCTTTAGAAAGAGTTATCATGGAAACTAATCAAGAAGAGAAGCAACTTAGAACTAAGGAGAAATTTCCTGACAGTTAGAACAATTAATCAGTGGAACAGCTTACCTCCAGAAGTTGTGAATGCTCCAACACTAGACATTTTTAAGAAGATGTTGGATAACCATCTGTCTGAAGTAGTGTAGGGTTACCTGCGTAAGCAGGGGGTTGGACTAGAAGACCTCCAAGGTCCCTTCCAACTCTGTTGTTGTTATTATTATTATTATTATTATTATTATTATTATTATTATTATTATTATTATTATTATTATTATTATTATTATTATTATTATTATTATTATTATTATTATTATTATTATTAGCATCCCTCAGTCTCAAAAGACTATGGTATCGTGCTCTGGAAAGAGTTCCTAAAACACTGTATGCAAAGCTGGAGTATCCTCTCCAGAACATGAGGCCTGGGTAGGTTAGTATGGAGGATAGACTTTACCCAAGCAGCAAACCCCCCCCCCTCTCCACGTCTCTGAAATAATCCAATGGAATGGCAAAGCCAATACGATTGGTTCCAGGAGTTATCACTACGTCACAGGAGTTATCAGAACATGGCTGTACACAGTCATGAACTGCTTCCGGGATTCCAGCTTTGGATTTTGCCTCAAGGTTTACTCCTGAAGCCTTTTCCAATGATGGATATAGCCAAAAGGCAGTGGAGGTTTGGAGTCAGAGTGTCCCTTCTCCTAGAAGATGGTTTTGCTGCTTTATCTACCATTGGGGCGTAGAGCCCTCTTCCGCCTTCAAAACCATTGACCATCTTCTCCTGTAACCTTGGAAAGGGGCCCTTACAAGGTGTTACCAGCTGAGCCAGCTGGACCAAGGTTTTTTAATGAGGTATTACTCCTCCAACACGATGGTATAACGGACGATGATCTTCCAAGTATCCATGTAAATTTGGACAACTTCTCCTCCCACAATCAGGATCAGGAATGGGAGGGAGGAAAGCAGCCCACCTGCTCATTGGTTGCAAAAGGCAGGACCAGGAATTGGGGGGGGGGGAGGAAAGCAGCCCAACTGCCCGCCGGTGGCAAAAAAAAGAGAGAAAGAGTTAAGCTCACTTATTAAACATGGTTTTTAGTATTCTTAAGAAAGCTAGAGTGCTAATCTTGTGCTTCATGTCAATTAGGAAAGAGAACTAGATTTGGTTGGTTGCAAGTGGCAGGTTCTGTCATCATTGGGTGCATTGCAGATTTTCTACTGTTTCTGCCAATAAGATGCTTTCTGTTGCTGAATGCTTTAATACTTTTTATTTCCTGGGGTGAGCAAGGGGAAGAGAGTAATTCCAGCTGTTGTGCTCATGGAACAGAAGGAAACTCATGATAGCAATAGCTCTTAGACTTATGTATCGCTTTACAGTGCTTTAGGGCCCTCTCTAAGCGATTTACAGTTTCAGCATATTGCCCCCAACAATCTGGGTCCTCATTTTACCAACCTTGGTAATGGATGGAAGTCTGAGTCAACCTTGAGTCAATGAGACTCGAACTGCTGAACTGCTTACTGTTATTTTATTGCAGGAATAATTGAAGGCTAGCTTGTTCTTGATTGTTTCCTACTAATTTGCCCAACCCCCTCTTCTGCACTGCACCCTGTCAGCCAGGCAACTTTTTGATATAGGTCTAGTCCTGTTTGCAATAGTGGCGGATATCTGTAGCTCGGGTTTAGGATGAAGGTAGAGGTTCGTTCTCTGAGCTTGTGGGTTGGTTTCTGAATGTTTTGTTACCAGGCTAGGTAACATATTCAGTGGAATTTAGGGGATGTCAGTGTTCTTCTGTTTATAAGGGCTTTGAGGTGGGGGCATCAGTAGGTCTTGTGATGATGAGGTCATGTCAGGTGAGGGTCACATCAGGTCAGGGTTTTGTGATGGGTCTTATGGTGGGTCAGGTGTAGGTGTGTCAAGTTAGGGTCTTGTGGTGGGCCTTGTGATGGGTCAGGTGTGGGTCACCAGTGAGAGTCTTGTAATAGGTCTTGTGATGAGGAGGTTACATCAGGTGAAGGTCATTGGGAGGTAAAGTGCTGGTTGGGGGGGGGGCTTGTGTAGGCAGATTATCTCTACCCACACTGACACCAAACAGCACCAGTTTGATTGGAGCAATACAAGATTCATTGGTCACACTACCACACTCATGACTTCATTGAAGCCTGGCACTCCACAACAACAGACACATTGACCTACAGCCAGCCTACAAACCCCTTAGAATTCAAATCAACCACACAGCCAACCAGAGACATCTCTGACCCTCAACCAACCCATGCAAGCCCCCCAAACCAGCACTTCACCACAAGACCCACCACAAGACCTTCACTAGACACACCCACACCTGACCCACCACAACACCCACCACAACACCCTGACCTGATGTGACTTTCACCTGACATGACCTCACCATCACAAGACCTACTGATCACATAAAGTCCTTATAAACAGAAGAATACTGACACTGACATCCCCTAAATTCCTCTGAAGACATTACCTTGCCTGGTAACAAAATATTCATAAATTAACCCACAAGCTCAGAGAACAAACCTCCACCTTCATCATTAGTCCTATGTTCAGAAATACCCAACTAATAAGTGGCAAGTGTGAAATGTCTCTGTCCCAGTGCCATATTGGGCAACTTGACAAGTAGCTAAACAGCCATTCTATGCCCCTGCCTACACTAGTTCCAATGCCTCCTAATTCCATGACAGGTGCTGTTTTTTTACAGGCAGGTAATGCTTGATGGGGGAGGAAACGACAGTGGGTGAATCCACTAATTGCTTACCAAAATGTATTATGTTTATTATAATTATTCAGATTCAAAGATAGAGTAGCCAAAAAAGATAACTGAAAGAAAATTATTTTCCATACCATATTTCAACATTGTGGTTAGAAAGAGAAAGCCAAATTCAAATTACAGGTAATTAAAGTGGATTGTTTTCATCAACTATAATTAAGATTAAACATATTTGAGGCTTTAGAGGACACACTAAACAAAGTGCAGAGAACTTGTGGCTGTCCAGATGACACTGAATTACATATTAAGCAATGTCAACTGTAACAATTCAATTTGTGGGAATCTGGATATGGATATGGATTCATCACATCTGCACTAAACTGAGTTTATCTAAAACCGAAGTGGAAGTGTACAATGCCTTCCTAGCAGCCAGGAGAGTATATCCAATAAGTGTTCATGTTTTATGTAGGTGGATTTCCTCAGATTTATTGTATTTATTGTATTTCATAGTGTGCATGCTAGGAAACCTTAATTAAACAAGTTGATTGGTGTGTGAATTCTTTCATTCAAATGAATGGATTTGTCCTTATCCACTCTTTATATATGCATGTCAATTTAAAGAAGGCTTTGCACCAGATTTAACAATACTGTCAACATCCATTAAATATACTATGAACTTCTAGAATGACTTTGTCACTGCATAGCTATATCTTTACGCACATTGAAACAACCATAAATTGTCTTAGTATTTAATTAACATCTTGTGGTAAAATATGCAGGTGCTTTTTTTAATTTTTCTTAAACAAAGCTCTTTCAATTTTACAATATACATTCAGAGTCAACTGTTTTTCATTTTATATTCTTGTCTGTTTAATTTGAATGATGCAAATATTGCTAAAAACATTTTCCAATCCCATAGCCAATAATTTCTGTACAACTACCCTCTTAGGGGGCTAGCCATGTGACAGACCTAATGCATCTTCCTTTTATGGCCAGAGTTAGAATATTCTAAGTATGAACATTTATATAGAGATACTGAGATAATAATGAGAAGAGACAATCAAACTAATACATATTGACGGTTTGCTTCTCCGCTGTCACCAAATTCCACTTAGCAATTCCTGCATGAAACAGGATTTTCAGAGAGAGAGAGAGGCATAATAATGTGAAGCCCATGATGGGAGAAGTGTCCATTCTTGCAGTGGAATGTACTTCCTCCAGCACTTAGATAATGGTGGGGTTTTTAAACCTCATAATGTAGTTGTTTCAATCAATTGCCATGACCCATAAAAGTTCTATTTTTGACATACTGGAGTACTAATTTTGAAAGGGTGCTTTTTGTGCAAGCAAATGACCTTCGAGGGTGGTGATCTAGATTTATTTATAGCATATTTATTGCATTTATAAAGAAATGCAGTTTAATCATGCATGTAGGGAAAGCCTCTAGGACAGTAATGGCTAACTTTTTTGTTGCCGAGTGCCGAAAGCCTGTGCATGCTCGCGCGACCCCCCATGCTCGCGCGACCCCCCGCCCCCATGCTTATATGCGTGACCCACAACCCCTGCGCATGTGTGCGTAACCCCGTATGCGTTCCAGCCCTGTGCATGTATGTGTGACCCCCTGCATGCACCCCCGCATGTGTGTGTGATCCCCGCAGGCACCCCCGCATGCGTGGCAAAGACCCAAAAACCAGCTGACTGGCAGGAGGTACATGCGCTTGCGCGGTGGAGCTGAGCTGGGGTGAAGGCTTGCATGCCCGCAGAGAGGGCTCTGTGCCATAGGTTCGCCATCACGGCTCTAGGAGTTGGGCTTCATTATCAATATTTCCATACAGTCAAGTCCTCAGAGATCTAAATATTTTTTATATATACAGCTGCTTTGCACAAACATAATTTACAATGTAGCTTCATTTTTTCCTTACAGGAAGAGGCTAGGTTGCCTGGTCTTTTAGGCCAGGGAAAGTATAATTCCCATTCTATAATGGTGTGACATTTAAAACCATATATAAAACCATAAATCTAACTCAAAAGCATTTTAGGTCCTATGGTCCACTTCATTAAAAACCGCATCCAGAAGACAAAATTAACTTCATTCCACAGATATAAGTGAAGCCATTAGTGTATTGCCTTGCCACTTAGATAGTGTCAAAGCATTCTCTTAGCTAAATTATTAGCTTCTTTGCAAGGCAATTATATAATGTATAGTATCGATTAATACTGCTCCATCTGTCTGCATTTATCTGTTGGATCAAATCTGTATGATTTGCCAACAGGTTTTATTCAACAACCTTTAGAAATTTCTCCCAGCCATACCGTGTGTGTGTGTGTGTGTGTGTGTGTGTGTGTGTGTGTGAGAGAGAGAGAGAGAGAGAGAGAGAGAGAGCCAGGGGTGCATTCCTCCCGGTTTGGACCGGTTTGCCCGAACCGGTAGCGACCGTCTGGTGATGTCACGATGACAACACGGACCCGGTTCGGTCGGCGCCGGTCCATGGGCGCCGCCATCTTTTTAAAAAAAATGTTGTTTGCATTTTTAAATTTTTTTTTATTTTTTCTTCTTCTGAGCATGCACAGAAGCCGAGTTTCCAGTACAGTGCATGCGGTCGCCATCTTGTTTTTGGCTCTTTTTTTTTGGATTTTTTGGCACTGTGCATATGCGCGTGCGCAAAGCGCAGATGCGCCCACGCGGCACGGAAGGAAGCCAACCGGCAGCCATGAAATAAAGAGATGCCTGTTATTTGGTAAACAATTTGGTGACAACAAAGATATTGTGAGGCTGTTTTCCAGATGTAACATATGGCTGTGAAAACTGGATTATCAGAAATCCCGAATGAAAAAAATGGATGCCTTTCAAATGTAGCATTGGAGAAAACGGTTAAGAATATCTTGGGCTGAAAGAAAAACAAAGATTTCAATACCAAGTGAGATAAAATCAGACTGCTCACTAATAATAGTAGTACTATTAATTAGATCAGGCACACTGGCTGGGAATGCTGGAAGTTGAAGTTCATACATCTTAAAGTTGCCAAGCTTGAAAAAAACATCTTCTATAAGAACTAATGGCACCTGAATTTCAAAGAACACAGATTATCTTCAGGGGATATCATTTGAATGCTACATATTTATTTTCCATTGGAGCTATACATATATATTTTTTCACATACAGAGTTTGCAATTATGGATTGAAAAGATATTTTTAATGTAAGTTTCAGAACGTTCCAAGCTATTTTCAATCTATGTAATACTTTTAATTCCACATGACAGTTCTGTACATTGCATGGTTATATTTATATTTTGTGTTTACATTGTCTGTAATTACAGTTATATATGTGTGCACATGTGTGTGCGTGTGTGTATAGGTATATCTCTCTGTTTGCCCCTGAAATAAACACCTCTTCAGTAACAGACCTATGTGCTGAGCTGTGAATTTTCATCTCTCAGCTCATCAACTCGCCTTCCAGTCCAAACCTGTCAAGTATTTTATCCCCAGGCTGGCTGCCTTCTCTTCAGCCTCCTAGTGACAGCAGGCATTCCCTTCGCACCCACCTTTCTCTTATGTAGGCAGCCCCTCCACAAACAAACCTCCCGCCATGGTGACCCTTTCCCGTCAAACACATTTGACCCCAGATCCTCACACTCTGCTTGCCTCAGTGGCTCTGAGCCGGCGGCCTTTACCATAACATTTGTTCTGCTCTGTGCATCTGACAGTCGGACTATCCCCAGTCACAGTTAGTAAAAAAGGGAAATGTTTACCAGGCGGCACTGTCTAGGTTGGGGGTTTATTAATTGCTGCCTTAGACAATTATTCAAGTGCGAGAGATTAATCATCTGGCACGACACACATGCACGCATACACACGGACTGTGAGGCAGACGAGAGGCAGCTGTGTGTCGAAGAACGCGGTTGGCTGAACCAAAAAAAGCTGACCTGGAAAGAGCTTGAAGAATTGGAATGCAGTACAACGGGACCTTCCATTCACAAATCCTACTTGAATGTTCTTTGCCAAGGCAGTAAAAACTCATTCACCTATTTTTCTTGCCTTTATTGGAAATATGTTGGCAATGGGCATTAAGCCCTTCAAAATATTTGGCTCATGGTTTTTCCAATACCGATGCATTCAAAATTTTGTCTAGATTTGGGTTTTCCCCTCAGATCACCAAAAACTAATCTATGGAAAATTATGCTGTAGGATTCATGGCCTTAATTGTCACAATCATGTTAAAGAATTATGTTCAATATGCTCAGTTGGAAATTATTTCTAGGGAGAAAAAACCCTAATAATTTTAATTCTAGTCCTATTGGGCCCATCAACCCGTAAGGCAACTTTGAGTAAAAAAAAATGCTGCTCCTTAATTGGGATGTTAAAATAGCAGGTCGTGGGAGACTCCCAACATAACTTAATGGGGAAAGGAAGAAGAAAAAGAATAATGGGGAAAAAACCATTGTTATCAATTCACTGGATGGAACCTTTCAAAAATACCATGCCATGTTTGGAAACCTAACTAGTTAACAGTATTTTAGAGTAGCACTTAGTGAAATTGCATGACATACTTTTGTATGATGTAATTAAATCACTGTAGCAGGGAGGAGTAACTGGCACTTCCAATGCCATATATGCCCCCTAAGCCTTTGGGGCTGCTCCCCCCCAAATGTCTCCAAAACTTTCTGCCAAATTGATTTGTTATGCAACAGAGAATGGTAATTACCCACATCATAGTAACATCAATTAATTTAACTAAAATAACTTTTGTTTTGACTATGTTCTGGCTAGTTGTGTCTCCAGATCTAAGGCCAAAAAAATATAGCCAACAATGGCCCCTGAGCCACAACAAAGTTGTGTGCTCCTGTGTTATACATAACAGGAAGGAAAACTCGTGATTTGCAATGGATGAGGTAATATGGACAAGTACAGAACCAGAAGTTTGTGTGTATTTTTCCTGAGTTTAAAAGAAGCCTTTGAACTTTCTCTTTCTTTGCGTTTAAGCCCAATAAATACTCTTCTCTTGCTTCCTGCTTTCAAGTAGCAGACAATTTCTTCACCAATTTTCAGCAATCCTGGTCAAAGGAATCTTGGAGAATACAAAAAAATACACAGTACCCTGGAGATGACAATTGAACGTATTTCTGTTCCCTAAAGGGCTCTCAAAGCAAATTTCATTTAAACCAACAGCAGGTAGGAAACAAAAAGATGCAGCAGACAGGGCAAGTCCCAGGAGGTGAGCAACCAGTGGTGTGATTTTGCTGATGCTTTTGTGTCATTCATGGGATATTATTGGGCCACACCACACTCCCTGTGGTCTTATCTGTGAGTGCTGGAGCATCTTCTATGAATAGCCATGCAACTGGGTTAGCAGATGGCAGCTAACATTATGAATATGTACCCCTAATGTATTATTTCAGAGCAATTGAATTGGAAGCATACTGGTGCCACTGAATGTAGATGTGGGGGCTGAGGGGGGAATTGCTATCAACATTCTATTTATTTATTTATTTATTTATTTATTTATTTATTTATTTATTTATTTATTTATTTATTTATTTATTTATTTGTGAGACTTATATACCGCCTCATAGTGCAAACACACTCTAAGCCAGCGGTTCCCAACCTGGGGGTCGCGACCCCTTTGGGGGTCGAACGACCATTTCTCAGGGGTTGCCCCGGCATCCTCAGCTCCCCCCCTGCCACAAGCCTGGCAATATAGTGCCCCACAACCCACGCCCCGCGACCCACCCTGCCGCCGCCATTTGGGTTCTTTTACCCTCTGCGCATGCACAAAGCATTCTGCGCATGCACAGAGGGTAAAAGAACCCAAATTGCGACGTCAGGGCAAAGTCTCCAGATCCGGGCGAGGTCTCTGCTTGGTTCGCATGTTGGCTCTGGGAGCTTTTCGAGCCCCATCGCGAAAGGCGTGCGCGACTTCGGCAGGGCCGGGACAGGCGGCTGCCCGGAGAGAGCCTCCCCCTTCGCCCTGAATGCTACAGGTAGACGGGAGAGACTCTGCGAAGGGGATGGCTCTCTCCGGGCAGCCGCCTGTCCCGGCCCTGCTGAAGTCGTGCACGCCTTTCGCAATGGGGCTCGAAAAGCTCGGATCTGGAGACTTCACCTGGACACCGCCATTTGGGTTCTTTTACCCTCTGTGCATGCGCAGAATGCTTTGCACATGCGCAGAGGGTAAAAAAAACCAAATGGCGGCGGCGGGATGGGTCACGGTGGGGTCGCGGTCGCGGGTCGCGGGTCGCGGCATTAGGAAGGTTGGCAACCGCTGCTCTAAGCGGTTTACACCATTAAGCAATATATATTTATATTTCCCCCAACAATCTGGGTCCTCATTTTATCTACCTCGGAAGGATGGAAGGCTGAGTCAACCCTGAGCCGGTGAGATTTGAACAGCTGAACTGCTGATCACAGTCAGCTAAAGTAGCCTGCAGTACTTCACTCTAACTGCTGCGCCACCTCGGCTCTTGGGCCTTGATCATACAATATGGGTGAAGGGAGAGGGTAGGATTTAATTATGATAGAATTGCTGGGATTTATAAACTCAGGCATCTGAGACATGACTCTAAACAACCCCCAAAACATGCTCACTTTGCTTTTATAAATCAGTGACACCCAACAGCATGGATTTTTCTAGTTCATTTCAACTTTTCATCCTAAGTGCAGTCCAGTCTTTGCCCATTAGGTTTGGTGAGCTCACTTCTAAGCAGGCACCCCACCCCATCCCAATTGAGCTTTCCAAGCAAAGGGCAAGTTTCATTTCCCCCAATTCTAAGTAAAGCTGGTGATTGGACTGACTGCTACTTCCAACCTGGGAAGTAAGACAACATCTTGAGGGCAAGGAGAGCATTTTAATGCAGTAGACTGAGGACAAGCATTCTCTTCCAAAACTTTGCTCCTTAGTGTTTCATCCAAATGCAATGGCTACCATTCACTATCTACCAAACAAGAGGACCAGCTCTGCAAAGTAAGGTTAAGAAAACAGGTTGAGATGCACAAAATATACCCATCTGTATGGGAAACTTGGTTCAGTCTAATTCTCATCATCATGTTACTTACTGCCACAATGGTACGCTATGGTTTATACATCTTTTCCACTGACTTTTCTTACGCTCCCTCCTCCAGATACTCCATGTTGTGTTTATATTTTAGAATACGACAAATCGGTGTCAGAAACGTTAATGAGATTTATTCGGGATACAGACTGGAGAGAATTTTTAGATGAGAATTTCAATTCCCTCTTGGCAATATTCCAGACCTCCTGCTCTGCTTCTAAACTTCAGCTTGAAGAATCTGTCCTGCCAGCACATCAAAGGCTATTGGGAAGTTCCACTTGGGGAAAAATAATATCCCACCCTCATGTTGCTTTTCTATCATCTTTAACACTCATTGTTCATGATAACATTGAAGACGAGAGGTATAAAAACCAGCTGGACATTTTTATCCTTGGCCTGAACCAATAAAACATATCCGTACTGCACTTTACAGTAGATGCAGTTTCTGGGCAGTTAAATAAAAATGCACCTTCTCTTTTCCTATACCAATAATTATTTTAAGATTGTGTTTTTGGAATGATGATCAACTGGGGAAAAATGCCATGGGTTTTTTTTTAACATTTGGTGACAATGATATAATAATGTGTTATGATATCATTGTGCAAATTATGGGAATTATATAATTGGTTTTAGGTGCATCATGCTACAGATAAAACTTACTTTTAAATTAAAATAATCTTTTATATTTGACAAATATATGGGGATATTTTATTGCTTGCTTGCTTGCTTGATTATAAAAGGTAAAATACAAAACAGAAAAACAAAACAAAAACATACATTCAGCCCTAACAACAACAAAAAAGAAAAAAAAAGCATGTACAAAAAAGAGAAAAATACCAAATAAATTTAACATCCAAATACAAAATAAATTTAACATTAAGTATACAGGGATCTGATGTCCATTTAGGCAGCATTGGCATTTGCAGATAATACAATGGGATTTCCAATTTAAAAAAGTTGAGTTGAAACCATCTATGCCCATTCTTCTATAATCATCCCCCCCCCCACACACAATTGCTTATACTCATTCCTTTGCCCAGAACAGGAAGGCCCTTGAAGAATATGTATTTCTACAATATTACACAGTGGGTCAAAGAACTAGAGCACAGCTCACTGCTTATTATATATACTGTAATGCAATGAGCATCTGAGTTACCATCTTAAAGTCAGTTGTCTCTGCTCCTCTGGTACAGTCCATCAAAGTGGGTGCATTGCAGGTCTTATTAATTACTGAAAGTGGAACCCAGGCAGTGCACTTACAGTGTTGCAATCTCTGCCCTCTGGAAGGATCTCTTCCCAGAAATTTTTGTGGCCTCATCCTTATACTGTTCAGGAAGCAATTGAAGACCTGATTGTTCCTCCTGGCCTTGGGGGCAGGTTGGCTGTGGAGTCCCTCTTTTTCCTTTTCCCTGTTTTGTTTTATTTTGCTATGATTTGTTTTAATCTTGTTTTGCATATTCCATTGTTTTCAGGTCAATTGTATATGCTTTTATATATCTGTCAGTTCTTAGCTGTAAGTCATTCAGAGTAATTTTGAAGTTCGACAGCCTGTACTTAAATAAATAAATAAATAAATAAATAAATAAATAAATAAATAAATAAATAAATAAATAAATAAATAAATAAATAAATAAGAGCAAAATAGCTCGAAATAGATCTATAACAGTCTCCCTTTATTTTCATTTATCAGCAAAAAATGTTACATATGTATATATATATATATATATATATATATATATATATATATATATATATATATATATATATATATATATATATATATTTATCAGCAAAAATGTTACACACACACACACACACACACACACACACATATATATATATATATATATATATATATATATATATATATATACAGTATATATACAGTATATACATATATATACAGTATATACATATATATACATATATATACATATATATACATACATACATACATACATACATACATACATACATACATACATACATGCATACATTTCCACCCCTCTTTTTGGGGGCTCTTTTTGCCCCCCAAAAGAGGGTGGAAATGTGGTGCGTCTTATACACCGAATACAGCCATTTTTTGGCCTCCCAAAGCCCCGCAAAAATGGGAGTGTTTTTGCATTCCCCCACCCCCTAGGAGTGCTCTGCAGGCTTCCCAAACCTTCTGCATGCCCTGTTTTTGCAAAAAAACAAGCGAAAAATGGGTCATTTTTCGCAAAAACGAGGGTGTTTTTGCCTTCTAATTACCCTATCTAGCATGACTGGAGGAGGAATTCTGGGAGTCGAAGTCCACTAGTCTTAAAGCTGTCAAGTTTGAAGACCCCTGAGTTAGGGGTTAAGGGTGCAAGTATCTTCAAACTTGGCAAGTTTGAAGACTTGTGGACTTCAACTCTCATTCCTGAGCTAGGATGACTGGAGGAGGAATTCTGGGAGTTGAAGTCCACAAGTCTTAAAGCTGTCAAGTTTGAAGTTTGTAAAAAGTGTACATGATTGTAAAAAGTGTACATGATTGTAAAAAGTATACATGGTTGTAAAAAGTATTCTGCTACACTGGTATTTTGTTAAATAATATATTACTACACCATTTGGTTCAGAATACCTTTTTCCTTGTTTTCCTCCTCTAAAATGTAGGTGCATCTCATACTCTGGTGTGTCTTATACTCCGAAAAATACTGTGTGTGTGTGTGTGTGTGTGTGTGTGTGTGTGTGTGTGTGTGTGTGTACATACACACGTCTGAACAAATAGTTTTGGTGAAAGATAAGGTTTTCGGCAATAGCCTTGGGAAACTATAAGCTTATGCTTTCATCAATGAGAGATTTACAGGTAAAGAAGGCGATCATAACCATCACTTTTTTTTCTGCTTAGATTTGGGACAGAATACTGTACTGTACTTCCTCTTGCCCGAAGAAAAAAATGAATAGTATCCATCAGGCAAAGCTGCCACCTACTGGTCTCATGTTTAGGCAGCCATGCCTTTTCTTTATATCAAGAAGAGTGGGAGCATTTAGAACTGAATCTGAGACAAGAGAGCTGGAACAGGCTAGCTAGACTAAGGCTAACATGGGACTGGGCAATTTGTGGCTCAACCTGTGTGTGAATTCAACCATTTTGTTATGCCATTGTAAGATATATATTTTTTTAGGATATATTATGCAGACCAAGTTCTCTGGAGGCTTTAGTGCTGGGAAGGGTGGAAGGAATGAAAAGAGCATGACCAGCAGCAAAATAGGTGGGCTCAGTTACAGTGGCAATGAGGGCACTGTTGGAACATCTGAAAGTTCAGGTTAGGGACAGATTGTCATGGAGAGATCCTATATATGCGGTTGCTAGGAGTCAAAAAAATTTATGGCCCATAATCAGTTAAAACAGTATCAGGTTATGCTAAATTCAGCTTTGGGTTTATGTGCTGTGAGAACATAGCTGAGGAGATAAACCAGATAACCTTTTTAGATTGAGGGAACATTTGGAATTTGGCAGAAGGCAAACTTACTCTTGTCACCGTCGCAGATCTGAACAGGGGAAAATCCAGACAGCCACTGATTATGTGTCATCAAATCGTTTTCAACTCCTTGGTCACTGATCAAGTTGAAACACTTTTTTTTGTATTATACTTGGAAGTAGTTATGTGACCCCAAATTATTTCTGGAAATACCATGACTCGCATAATTATTCTTAAAGGATATGTTTTAATTAATAAAAAAAACCAGAACACTAGAATGCTAGTTTTGTATCTTCTAAAATATTATTGATATTTACTTGAATATTTCTGGTCTTATATATATCATCTTGGCATACTTAGAAAATAAAATAATATGGGATAAGAGCCTGGTACTTTCTTTGGAAGGGTGCCCACCTCTCCAGGAAAGGTAGAGAAAAGGTTACTGGGTGGAAGAGTGAATCCACTATAAAGGGGCAGGATAGAGGAATTTAACATTTAAAATTTGGAAAATACATAAACATAGCACTAAAACTTTAGTGTGACAGAAGCTGCTATTAAGGTTTTAATAAGAAACTGTCTTATTAAGGTTACTTGCATCTGTAAAGAAAAGTAGAACTTGAAGTCTTGAATTCAGAGCAGAGGTGAAATGCTCCCGGTTCGCTTTTACTTGTCTGTCGTCGGAGAGCCGATCGCACAGGCAGCGCGACGCTCCGCCCACCCGCCGGGACACCGCCATTTGAGTTCTTTTACCCTCTGTGCATGCACAGAATGCTTTGTGCATGCGCAGAGGGTAAAAGAACTCAAATGGCAGTGTCCCGGCGGGTGGGCGGAGCGTCGCGCTGCCTGCGCGACCGGCTCTCCGACGACAGACAGGTAAAAGCGAACCGGGAGCATTCCACCGCTGATTCAGAGGTGTGGCAAAAGTCCAATGTGGTGGGCACAGCTGGACCTGCCATTGTAGGATTTTGCCTCCCTCTGCAGATTCCGAAGTTCAAGAGAAAAGATTATTGCAATAACCTGGAAATTATATCATGATAGGTAAAAAAGTTCATCCTAGAGGACAGAGATGCTGGTGGAGAGCTACTGGACCATTTGTGTTGTGTCTTGAGATTTGCATATTAGCTAGGTAGTTTACAACCAGGTCCACTCTATTGAGCGGGAGATTGCTAATCGCTGACTGGTTCTTCCCAGCCGGAGCTCCCTATTTAAATAGGAGCCACCAGCTGGGTTTTTGCTGGAGTTTCCCTATCTTCAATAAAGAACTGTTGTCACTGAAACTGCGTCCTGACTCTTCAGTACCAGAACTCAACAATTTGCCTTCTAGTAAAGGGAAATTTTGTGTCTGGCTATATCAGATCTGTGTGAAAGCCAGTTCGGTGTAGTGCTGAAGGCATCAGACCAGAAGCCAGAAGATTAGGCACAAAGCCAGATGGGTGATCTAGAGCTAGTCACTTTCTCACAGTCCTAGGAAGGAGACAGTAGGAAATCCCTCTTGAAAAACCTTGCCAAGAAAACTGCAGGGACTTGTCCAGGCAATCTCCAAAAATCAGACATGATTGAATGAAAGAAAAAAAAATACAAAAAAAAAAATACATAGCAGCTATTTTGGAAGAATGATCATAATATCCCTTGAAAATTCATAGTAAGTCCACTCACTCTATAGAAAATGGGGAGTCCGGCATTTAGTATTTATCCAGGCTTAAAGATAATGTAATCTTTGAAATTTAAGAGGCTGAAATTAATAATATCCTGATCTATACAGGCTTTGAGCATCCTGGATATGGATTATGAAAACAGAAGCCTGGCACATCTGGAAGATACCAGTGGGGAAAGTTATTTTAAAAGCTCATTTAGCCAAGAAATTCTGCTAGATCATAGAAGTAAATAAAATTTATGGATAGGTTGCTCCCTAGTGGATCTATTGTGTAAATGTTACCAGAAAAAAATAGTGTTGGAGACCTAATTAGTAATATTCCTGTTCCAGTCTTCACATATCTGTTAATAACAAGGAAATCTAGGTCACAATGGCCCAAGAAATATCCAGGAAGAAGATGAGAAGGGACGTTGGTCTTACCTGATACGTTCCTTCTCAGAGAGGTGGATATAGCATCCAGAAATAGGTCAACTCCATCTGCTTGCTGATTGGACTGAGTCTGTCAGAGCTGTTTAGGTCACGCCTCTGTTGCTACCCCTTGGCAGCTTTCGACAAAGAAGCGAAGTGACAGACTCACACGTGCCATAGTAAATAAGTCTTTAGTCCTCCTGTAGTTCAAAGGCAGACAGTCAACATTCAAATTAGGCAATAGGGTGGGGCTGGATGCTATATCCACCTCTCTGAGAAGGAACGTATCAGATAAGACCAATGACCCTTCTCCATTGTGGTGGATATAGTATCCAGAAATGGGACATACCAAAGTTGGTTGTCCATCCGGGAGGGCCCAGACTGTCTGTCCGTTCCTCAGGGGTACGAAGAGCGTTGGTGGCTTCCGCCCCTGGAGTCACAAATCTGGTAAAGTAACGTTGAACCTGGGCATTGTTTGGGGTGGTGAATAGGTCTACGTCTGGGAGACCAAAGATGGTTGTCATCTCTCAGAATAAGTCCGGGTGCAGGCTCCATTCGGCATGGTCCACGGATGCTCGGCTGAGCCAGACCGCCTGCACATTTGTCACCCCCGAAATATTCTCTGCTCAAATGGAGAGCAAATGCTGTTCTGCCCAGATACCCAGTTGTCTGGCCTCTTCCATGAGAAACCTGGACTATGTGCCGCCCTGGTGGTTGATATGTGCCTTGTCGGCAACATTTCTGTTCTGATCAGCAAATGCTGGCCAGATACCATCAGATGGAAATGACAGAGGGCTAGATGTATGGCCCTGAGTTCTAGCCAATTTATGCTTTTGGCCTTGTTTTGATCGTTCCAACATCCCTGGACCATCTGGAATGACAAATGTGCTCCCCAGCCGGACAGACTTGCGTCTGTGGTGAGTACTATGCAGTCTGGTTCCCTGAAGAGGCTGCCCATGCTGATGGCCCAAGAGTTCCACCAGTGGAGGGACTGGATGATGTCCGTCGGAACACTGACCCGTGCCGGCGAGGAGCTCCTGCCTGACCCCTGAAATGGCAAAAGAAACCATTGGAGGTCTCTGGAATGCAGGTGGGCCCAAGGGACGATAGAAAAGGAGGAGACTATCTTCCCCAGCAGCTGGGAAAGTAGGTGCAAGGGTACTACTCTTTCCCTCCGGACTTTACGTGCCAGTTCCCTAATGCTTGCCTGGCACTCAAGGAAAAGGTACACTAAGCTCCTCTTAGAATCTATCAAGGCTCCCAAATGGAGCAATTGAGTGGTGGGCGCCAGGTGGCTTTTCTCCAAGTTTATGGAGAAACTGTGGTGTCGCAGGACCTGGATGGTGGTCTCCACATCTAACTGCGCCTGCCAAGTGGAAGACGCCTGGATTAAGATATCATCCAGGTAGCACTGGACACGCATGGGAATGGCCCTCAAATGGGCCGCTATAGCGGCCAGCAGCTGAGTGAACACCCTAGGAGCGGAAGACAACCCAAAGGGCATGGGTCTATACTGGTAATGATGTGCAGTGAACTAGAACCTGAGAAGCTGTCTGTGAAACAAGTATGGGCACATGCAGATATGCCTCTGTCAAATCGATAGAAGTGAGGAAGTCACCCTCTCTCATGCCCTCCAGAACGGAAGTAAGTGAATGCAACTTAAACCACTTATAGCGGATGAAATGATTAAATCTTTTAAGATCCAGAATAGCTCTCCAGCCCCCTGAGGACAAACAAAATCAAATAAAATCTCTGTCCGTGTTGATCCTCAGGGATGGCATCGATGGCATGGATATCCAGCAAGTGCTCTCTGACCCAAACATCTGAGGTGGACTCATCCCACCGGTCTGCAAAATAGGCCAGCCGGCCTCCGATGGGGTGCTCGGGAATGGCTTCTTCCCCCTCGAAAGGGCCGTTGGGACCTAAATTGCCTGCCCCTATCCGGCCTATTCTGTCTGTGCCTCTGCCTTTGGAAATAAAAGTTCTGAGGGTGTTGGGATCCCGCACCTGAGTCTTGGGGTCAGTAATGGGGCTGACGGAAGTATAGGGCTGCACGTGTTTTTACATGTCTGGAAAACGATGGCAGGATTTTCCTTCTATCCCTGGACTCCATAGCACTGATGATTAAATGAAGTTAGGGATTTGAGTTACCTGTCTGTTAACCATAAAATGAATTTACTCAGGGAAGGGATAAGAGGGAGGAATAGGAAGTAGAGAAGGAAGGGGAGAGGAGGAGAGGAGGGAAGTAGGAAAGAGGGAGAGAAGGGAAAAGAAGGTAGAGGGAAGAGAGGGAGATAGTGGGAGGGGAGTAACAAGAAATACTGGTGATAAAAGTATGGTGCAAAATTAGGATGTTTGTTTATGATTTATTGGATAGAAATGCATAACTATATATATATTAATATGATTCATGGTATATGTATGGATGTGTACGTGGAGATGGTGAATTTTTTTTTTTAAAAAATTCTAACTCAATTCCTGGTGGTTACATAAACAATCTATATAAGTCTTCTTCACAAAGATGGAAGTGGTTTGCCATTGACTAATTCTGGATGCTTGACTTCTCAGCCAAGTTTACAGCTCTAAAGATTTCCTGATACTCTCCATGTTAAGTATTAATCTGATTCAACCTACTGTAGCCCTTTTTGAGACCAACTATGGTCACAAGCTGCTGCCATCAGTTGTGACTAATTCTAGCTTATAGTATAATATGCAGACAGAATGAGTACAAAATTTGATTAGTCAGGTTCCTAATCAATTCAAGTGGGATATCTGTCTAAGCCACAAGGTACATAGCTCTACCCCAGTGGTTCTCAACCTTCCTAATGCCACGACCCGCCCCCCCGGCCCCACTTGGATTCTTTTACCCTCTGCGCATGCGCAAAGCGTTCTGCGCATGCGCAGAGGGTAAAAGAACCCAAATGGCAGTGTCCGGGCGAAGTCTCCTGACCCCTGTGAAAGGGTCGTTCAACCCCCAAAGGGGTCGCGACCCCCAGGTTGAGAACCGCTGCTCTACCCTTTTCCCTTGTCACCTAGTTTGCTGTCCAGCATTTTCTGTTCATTCCTGGCCTCTTTCTACTTTCTTAACTGTCTCCCCACTCTGAAGCAAAAGTTCTACTGTACGGTATAGGCAACCATTTCTATACTTTTATAACAAGAAATGTAGGAAATGGATCTTATGGAAAGTTTGTGACGTGGTGGTATAATCAGTGAGCAGGGTCAGAATTCTCAAGAGCATATTTTGTTTTATTGGTAAGGGGTTTCTTAGATTTGTGTTCCCTAGTTTGTTTAGCCTAAAATGAGTGTTAAAAATAATAGAGAAGTACCTATTAAAGCACATTCTAAAAATGGCAGAAAAGCAACTGTTTGCCAGCTTCAAAAATTAAGAATTTGATTTACAGAGGCTGAATACATTCTATTAATGGATTGTTTATTTTTGATGAAGACTAAACTTCAAGTCATTCTTGAATCCTGGTGACGATTAGTCCCTAATGTTTTCTTTGCAACATTTTTGGAAATGGTTTGCCATTGCTTCAAGATCACCTAGATGACTTCATGCCTAAAATGGGATTATAACTCACGGTTTCCAGTCTGCTGTCTCCACTTCTACATCAAACTAATTCTACAACTTGCAAAAAAATCCCCCCAAAACCCAACCCTTGAGTGATTGAGAATCTACACCAGGGGTGTCAAACTTATGTCATCACGGTAGCATCACGTGACGTATCGGGACTTGCCCCCCTTTGCTAAACTGGGTGTGGGCGTGGCCAGCACATTACGCATCTGGTCCATGGGCCGAGATTTGACAGCCCTGATCTACATAGACAAAGGTATAGTTGGTAACATCCTTCCTCAATTGGACATGAATCTGTTATCTGTGATTTAAAAAGTAATTATCAGTAGCATTCTTCCTGATACAATGATCTTTAAAGCAATAATTAATTAGGCCGTTATATTTGAACCACTCCCTTATTTAAAAAAAATGCATTTTATGACATTTACATTTCTATCCGAGATTTGGAGAAGACACTACAATCCATGGCATTTTTAGAAAAACAGGTAGCAGATGTAATGGGTTAAGACATGAGGGCTCAGGCCTGGGTGGAAGCAGGGATGGGCTTCAGTCTTCCCTTTTCATCCTTCTCAGGTGTATTGACATTATTAGAGGAAGCAAACAAGGTTTTGTGTGTATGACCCTCAGTGCAACTTCCCAGCCAGCATTGTCCTTGATGCTTAAAAGATTATCCACCAATTGCAATACATTGCACCTCTTTTTCCTTTAAAAGGAATCACAGGAAAGACAGTACAAGGCATGGGTTTAATCATTGCTGTCAAGGATGGAAAAGGAAAATACTCACTACTACTATTACAAAAAAGGGACTTATAGAAAAACAATTAAATCTATAGCTTGCCCCATGATAACATTTTAAAATCAATCCAAATTTTGTATTCTCATACCAAGGAGAGGTAGCTTTTGTTTTAAAGCATGTTTGATATACTGTTGCCTACCTCCAACTATTGAGAATTGAAGAAGCAAGTCCATGTGTGTGTATACATTGTTTTTGAAAATCCCATATTAGTCTTGATATGTCTCTTGACTTCATTGCCACCTTGATTAGGTCTTGCTGAGCAAAATCATTAATTGCAGGAATTGTGCAGTGCCTACCACACTAATGGCTTTTCATTGGAGAAAAAGTTGACCCCAAATAGAAATTCTACTAAAATAAAACCCAACTATAACTCTATAGATGGTATTGCGAAAAAGGATGTTCAAATATCATAGCTTCGATGCAAGAACTGTTTTTATATTTTCTTTTAAAAAATAAAGGCAGAGAATGTAACTTCCAACACAAGATGGCACTAGTTATTTTCTACATTCTTGGAAGGGAAGAGAAATTGCAGTTGCGATAGATAAGAAGTCAAAACAAAATCCAATGCATTTGATGGATTTTTTTGACACAACTATCTTTCTGCTTCTATTTCTGCAGATGCAAAACAGATTACAGAACTATTTTCTGGGCTATCGTGAATCAGAGTCCTCGAAAAGGAGGAGACTGAGCAGATTGGCGCCATTGAGATTATCTTCTCTGACTTGAGCACAAGATGTAGAAAGTAGTGGGTGGAATTTTAATAGGCTTTTGATGTTAAGTACATTTTGCAGCATTCCAGACCAGGGTGAGGGCTTTGCATAAAAGAACTCTATTGCCATGCCAACAAAGGGGGAAAAAACAAATAAACCGGGTGAATTACAGAACCATGATGCACAAAAACATGGCCAAATATTCCTCATTTATATTTAATATACTGTACCTATTATCTGGCATATGTAAAGAAATTGTATGCCATCTTCGGTTTCATTTGTTCCTCTCCTGGATAAATCCATGTTGAAGATAAATTGTACTGACTAAAGACATATCAAAGAAACACATCCCTACTAATGAATATGTATTTCCTATAAAAAAATAACCAGTATAGAAGTAAACTACTTAAATTGTAGGAGAAATGCTTATATTAATCAGAAAATGGATCAAAAGTGAATCTGATCTCAACCCAATAGTGTTAAGATTTAATGAAAAGAAGGACCAGGGGAAGACCAGGACTAGTTTAATGAAAAGAAGACCAGGGGAGACATGATAGCAGTGTTCCAATATCTCAGGGGTTGCCACAAAGAAGAGGGAGTCAAACTATTCTCCAAAGCACCTGAGGGTTGAACAAGAAACAATGGGTGGAAACTAAACAAGGAGAGAAGCAACTTAGAACTAAGGAGAAATTTCCTGACAGTTAGGACAATTAATCAGTGGAACAGCTTGCCTCCAGAAGTTGTGAATGCTCCAACACTGGAAGTTTTTAAGAAGATGTTGGATAACCATTTGTCTGAAGTAGTGTAGGGTTTCCTGCCTAGGCAGGGGGTTGGACTAGAAGACCTCCAAGGTCCCTTCCAACTCTGTTGTTATTATTATTATTAAGATAGGTATCATAGTAATAGTTAAAATATTATGTTCTATAATAAAGACTGATAGGCCAATGGTCAGCCCTACAATAGCTACAATAATAAAGCCCTTAAAATAATATTTTAAATGGTGACCATTCTCAATATCACTGAGTATCATCAGCACCACTAAATCTGTAGCCATATTTTCCTTTTAAAAGCATTGTCTTTATAATGCCAATTAATGGATGTATTTATGTATTTTCCTGAATTACAAATTTTAGGCACAGCTACTATCAGTGAAATGCTTACATACCATTAGTGAACATAGACCACTTGACTTTTAAACTATATTATAGCACATAACACTCCACAGAAAAATAAAACCCTTTATTGATAGTACGAACATTTAACATGTTTAATGCTGCCATCTATAAAAATGATAAAAAGACTTCTGTTTCATACATTTGACTTTACAAATATACAGATGTTAATGAACAATTAATACTAGGTTATAGAGTTTGAACTTCATTAAAATCTAATTAGTCCATGACACTTCTCAATACACAATCAAGAGAATATTAAACATTTCAATTCCATATTTTAACTATACATAAAACTGAAATACTAACCCTTAAAATCTTAGGGGATTAGCTGGAATAATTTTCATAGTTGTGCTTAATCTCAGGATATTGGCTATTAGCAACAAAATACATTTCCTTCTACACTGTCCCCAATATTTCTGTAGACTATAGTACTCAGTGCATTTCCTAATGAAATTCATTGCTGTGTATAAATCTCTATAGTGTCATGTTATAAAGAAAGGATACAAGTTAGTAAACATATAGAAATATTTTAAGGGCTGCTACAATAACCTCTTTTAAGGTAAGACACAATACCATCAAAACGCTTACTTGAGTTCAGTTATAGAGCCTTCCCAATAATGGTTGCACTATAAAACTGAATTGTCTATGTGCTTATCAGGGTTGTTTCCTATGCATCTATATCCAAACACTTAGGAAAAAAATTATATAGACCATAATATGTGAAGAAATAGCATTAGGTTTGTATGATTTCCTGTATCGATATATTGTGGAATATAATGCAACCTCAGAAATATTTGACACTTCGTTAAAATACAATAATCTAGCAATCCCATACCAAAAAAAAGGGAGGGGGGGGAGAACAATGTCTAGATCCTACATAGTGGCATACTGAAGTAATGCTTTTTTAAAAAAAAAATTGTAATGAAGAACTTTGGTCTGATGCAGGAATTGGCAATTTTGTGGTGGCAACTAGATGTGTGGCACTTATAATTGCTGGAATGAGGCAAGATTTTTTGGCTTCTTATTTTTGTTTTTAAAAGGCAAAATATATGTGACAATGACAGGCAAAGAAGTATGCACCAATTTCAGCCCTTATTTGCTTTAAAAGCACTGAAAAAACTTGCACCATCTAAACCCAGATATTTGCTTCTAAATCTCACAACAATACCACCCACAATTCAAGGGTTTCCCAAACCTAATGACTGAATGTCAAAGCAGCAAGTTGCAATAGTTTCAAAAGTTCATGTTGTTATTCTTATTATTAGTGCGCACTGAGTTTGGTGAGGCATTCACATATTTTTCCTAAGGTCAAATTAAAGACACCCAGTTTATCATTAACCTTGATCTTGATTATCTCAGTAATGAGATACTCCTGAAACAATTTCAAACATAAACAGCTATATAAGTATATTGGCCCCACTGACATGATCAAGGCATAAACTTTTGCCCTAAAGTTTGCATTACTGGAAGATTTATTACAAAGAAAACTGCTTCTTGAGCCTTATATTGGTCCCAGTTTATTATTTTTCTTAGGAAAATGGATTTTCTCAAATACATAAAGCCTTAAAAGTAATTGTACAAGTGATCTGAGGTATAAATAATGTCAACGTGATCACTGTTGAGATTAAAAATGTTGTGTCTAGGTATGTATACATTTCTCTATATAAACTGCATCTTTGAAAGCTTAAGAATTTGGTTTCCATATTGCTGCCAAATGGGCAATTCTCTTCAGAGACAATAAAACTTATCTAGCGAGACCTATGCCTGCTTGATTTACAGCGTTATTACATATGAAGCAATTCTTTACTTATTGCTTTGGATCTTTTTGTACTGATCCTACCTTTTTTATATATAAACATCTGAAAATCCTGATTAATCATTTCTGATTTCAAGTAGTATTTAACTTTTTTCTCAAGGAACAGCAAAGGCCCTACTCTCAGAAGTTCTACACACAACAGTAGAATGCTTATTAAAATGTTTACTTATTTTGCTCTATGGAGAGAAACTTGTAAGGAATGGACAATATTTTGTAAAGACTGGTAACTTGGTTGCTTAAAGCTAACAACTTTTTTCAAAGTTTATATCATAGGAACAACATGGGTTGCATACAATTTAGCAACAGGGCCAAAGTGCACCTGACAGCAGCTACATTATTATTTTTTGTTCATAACAGAGAAAACCAGTCTAATGTTCACCTTTGGGATATTTCCTATTCATAGCACATTACTAATAAATACGTTGGAAAGGATTAAGAACCATATTGATTTCAAACATTCATGATTCAGAAATTGTTATTTTCTAGAGTTAGATAATGCCTACTGGTATTACAGAGAATCACATTCATAACTGCAGGCTTTAGCTCAGGCACTTCTTAGAAAAGGAATAGAAGTTTGCATGGAGTGTTTTTCTGCATAATTAAAAAATGAGTATTCTGTTGTCATAGTCCATAGGTCAGCTCCCAGAACAGAGCAACTGCTTCTCTTTTTGTTTGATTTCCCTGCTGCCATGAGATGCCTTGAGGCTCTGAATGTTCAAAAAATTGTACAAGTTGTATTATTTTCTACACTGTATAAAACAAAGAAACAAATGTGTTATACAAGAAGATTCTGTTAGTACTTAAATAAATAACATGGAGTGAATAAGACTGAGTTTCAGCTCTAGGAATTGCAAACACTTGGAATGTTACTCTAAGACTAGCTATTGGTTGGCAATAAAATATCAATATCTTTCCCATTGGCTACAACAGCGTTGCTTGAACAACTAGTTGCCATTTCCATAGGAGAACCCAGGGATGCCTGACTTGAAGTTTTCACTGGTGGCGTGGTAGTTGCTGGAGAAGGAACCAGACCAGGTTTCTTTGGAGGAATTGGTGGAGGATTTCCTCTTTCTGCTCTGGGTATAGTGGGTGATTTAATTCCAGGTGAAAGGGGACTTAAAGGACTAGAGACCTTACCTGGGCTAGTTTCACTTTTGGGACTCATAGCATTAGCGAGATTTCGGTAGTCTGTGCCAAAAGGTGAACTGTTAGGGGAGACTGGTTTGATAGGCCCCTGCTGACTGGTGAATCTGGAGAGAACCTGAGTGACTGTATTGCGGGCAAGCTGTTTTGCTGCAGAATTATCAGCAAAAGTAGGTGACAAATCTCTGGATGGTGGACTTTGGAGACCACTTGATTGATGATCTTGATCAGCCTGAGATTGGAATTTGTGACGAGCAGCATGGAAGCGCTGATTGATTCCCACTTGGTAGGAAGATTGGTAGCTAGGGTTGCTGGTTGATGTTCCAAGTAGACGCTTAGTCATGACTGGGGAGGAACATGGTGAAGATGTCAGAGAAGAAGAAGCAGTATTGCTGGGAGACAAGGAAATTCCATTGGAAGGGAGTGGTGGAACTGAAGCAGAAAGAGACTCTGTTCTTACTGGGGAGATGCTACTTTCTGCAGTACTCTCAGCAGCTGGCCCAACAGACTTGCTCTTGTCTATATTCTCTACTGCAGTTTCAACACCTGTTAGTGTATCAGCATCACAATGTCCATTTGCCTTGGCATAGGGATGGAGAGCTGTGGCCAGTGGTAACGTGTGTGCCAATTTGATTGAAGACTCCTGGTTCATGTTTTCTGTCAAGTGATTACTAGTCTGAGAAGCCACTGACCTACCTAAGGAGATTTCTGTAACAGTTGCTGTGGACACCACTGAGTCACATGGGGATGTGCTCTCAACTTTGTTGCTGCCAGTTTTCAAAGAAGTTTCCACTTGTTTTAATGTTTTTTTCAGATCCTCTATTTCTTCTCTTAGGACTTTGGTCCGGTTTTCTTCCCGGTTAAGTTTGGCTTTCAACTGCTCTCGTTCAATGTCAAACTCAGATAACTGTTTTTCAACTTGTGCTTCCATTTGCAAGCCTCTTTTCTTCTTGGCTGCTAGCTCCTCCTCCAACTGGTTTACTTTGCTTCTTTCCTTTTCCAACTTCATATTTAAGTCTCCAAGCTTTTGCCCTTCCTCTGTAGCTTTAGTTGTGGCTTTCTTACATTCCAACACAAGCATAGAAGAAAGTTGCTTGTGGTGTGCACGCTCCTCCTCCAGTTGGCTAGCCAGCTTTTTCTGTTCCCTCTCGAACTTCTTCACCTGAGATTTTTCAAATTCCAACTAAAACAAAAGTATATATTTAAAAATGTTAAAAGCTTTAATATCCAATCAAATTAAAATAAACAAATAATGGATATAAATTTTTTTCAGAGGAAAAAAGTTTTTAATATTTATATTTGAATCCAAATAAGTAAAAGGTTATAGAGTAAATAGAACAATAAAAAATTATAAATTAAATACAACATGGAATGTCTAATTTTCTGCTTGAGGGAGGAAGTAAAAACTCAGAATTTAGAGACTAACATACGTTCCCCCACCCATAGAAGGCATGTTCTCTTGTGTTAAACATTAATCATTTCCCTCTGATTGCTACTTGAGAAGAAGACATACCTGTTGTGTGAGCCGTTCTCGTTCTTTTTCCAGCATATAAGTGACATCATCGCCTTCAGCAGTATCTTGGGCGTGTCGCTGCCTTTCTTCTTCAAGATCCAAAATTACCTTTCAAACCAAAATGAACATTATCAATCCCATTTAGAGAAGTAATTACTACTATATCCAAATGTAAAGAAAGAAGATTCCTATCTGCCCAAAGCAAAATTTAAAGCAGACACATATACTCCTTAACTTTTGCTGATGAACAGATCTTTTTGAAAGGATCCAGGGCAATGGTAAAACAGACATCTACCACTCCCAGCATACCTTTTAATATTCTTCAAATTTATCCTTATTATTTAATTATACAGGTAATATTTGATTTGCAAACGTAATTGACCCCAGAATTACACTTGTAAACTATTCTGGTCATTATGAGTGGATTTATTTTATGGCATTTTTGCATCAGTCATTTTGCATCAGTCAACACCACAGTCATTAAATGAATCCATTTCACTCAATGGACATTCTTTGCTGGAAATTAGAAGTAAATTCTGGAAACTAGCAAAAAAAAAAAAACCCATTGAAAATCATGCAACATTGGAGAATGCTGCAAATGTCTGTAAGGGAGAGCCAGTTATCAAGCACCCAGAATGTGTCCATGTGACTGTGTTTGCATAGGTGTCTGTAGCTGTCATAACTTCAAATCCCTGCAGTTTTCTTGGCAAACCCCACCCCCCAGTGCTTTGCCATTGCCACCTTCTTAGGGCTGAGAGAAAGTGACTGCCTCAAGGTCACCCAGCTGGCTTTGTGAACTCACGGGTCTCCCAGTTTCTAGCCTGATGCCTTTAACCACTACATTAAACTGGCTCTGGGATGTAATTTGAAAGCAAAATAACAATTAAGCAGCTATTTGCATGATGATCCATCTAAACAGCTCTTTTACATTCTACACTGTATTAAAGAAAAATCTAATTCAATTTCTTTAAGTTTTAATTTCTTTTAATTAGGCTATAATAAAGGGGATTGGATTGTTTGTCGCTTTAAACTCAAATTTAAACTTCTATAACAGCATAACAAAATTTAAATTTAAATACTGCTTTTAGAAAAATACAAATATAACACAAAGCAATAAATTGTACCACAGTAATTTATTTCTGCAACTAAGCTTCAACAAAGATAAAATAAAAGAAAGGTATGGCTATGACCTATAAATAACTATGAACAATATATACCAAAGATTCATAAATATAAATACCAGGCAACTGTATAGATGCAAAATATATAGCTGGTTGTAATTATACAAATTTAAAATTACAGTATTTTTAATTTACTGTTTGGTACATTTCAATTTTAATGTTTTTGTTTTCTTTAAACAATGCTTAAATTTGAGGTTATTTACAAAAAATGATCAGAGTGTATATGTATGTATTTAACCATTTAACTTTTTAACCACCCAACTCCCTCATTAATTAGCCAAAGAGATTCTTATATAACATTATATAATAGTGCATATTTAATAATTAAAATTAAAAGTAGGTAACTATATAATACTATAGTGTTCTCTATGAATTCCTAAATAAGAACAATTATTACTTTTCATCAAGCTTCCAAGAAGATGGAAACCCACCTTTCTGTGTCTACTCTCTGCAGCAGCCAGTTGAGACAACATTTTTTCCTGCATATTCTTGCAATGTTTCATTACTACCTTCAGAATGGATAAAGGATTGGCACAAACAGGTTGCTTTTCACCATAATTTTCTTCCTTCAGTGCTTCAAAATCTCTCTGAAGAGCCATCAATGGATCACTAATGTTGTATTTTCCATAACGTTCTTCAATAAAAGCATCTTTATGTTGGGCCTGAAATTATGAAGTATTTATTAGCATCCAATAAAGAAAATCAAGTTAAAATCTTGTCACTTCAATGAAATAGAACATATGAAAGACTAAACAGGTAAGTAAATGCCAATACAGCTTTTGCCTAAATACATGAGTATCAGAAAAGTTAATTTTTTACAGCCCTATGGAATTTGAGAAATTGGGAAGAGCCTCAACTTAACAAATGCTTTAAAAACATTAATTTATGTATAGACAGGGATTGAACAGTGCAAAAGGGAACAGTGAAAAAGTCAAGATGAAAAATAATACTAAACAGAGAAATACTAAGAAAAAAGCAGAACCTAAACATGTAATGATAACTTCAATGGAAGGCACTCAAGAAAGGTGCAGTAAGAAAGGAAAGAATAGAAATATGGACAGGTATAGGAAAGGAAGCAAAACCTAGCCCTACGATCACTTTATAACCACGACCTTGTCAATTAAATAAAAAAATGCATGCTTTTCTAGTTTTCTGAATGGAACTGCAAACTATCAGATATAACCAGATAGGGAAAGGGATCTGAAGCCAGGATTTAACACCATATATTTCACCTGCTGTGAAATTCCTGGGACTGATGGTATATTTCCAGCAGACTACAATATATTTAGGGACATATGGCAACTGAACAAATAGTATATAGTAGAATTAATATCTTGCTTCCAATTGCAGAACATACGCGTAGTCTGAAAAATATTTTTCTTTTACTATGATCTCCAGAATCATCACTGCAGCTTTCACTTTGTGTCCTCACTTTTCCCAACAGGAAACCATATGCAGGAAAGGGAAGTTCAAATTCAAAATGCACAGCTCTGTGATATTTTAAGGGCCATTAAACAAGCAACTCCAAGATCAACACAGTAGAAACTACACAGAAAAACTAATGGAGCATCTCTACCTTCCTAATCCCGAGGCCTGCTTATGGGGATTGAGGAATACATTGTTAGAAAATCTGCTATCTTTCAATCTGTTTCCATTTTCCATTGTTTCCCAGATTGGTTTACATATACCTAATACACAAATACAAGGGTATGTACCTGTGCATCATGAGAACACATACATATGCACAAACACATGCCCAAATAAAAATACAATATAGTAAAACAGATGGATTATATCAAATGACCCTAGAATTTGCTTTAATCTAATATACAAATTTGGACAAGTATTTTTTTGATTGTAGTACTGAAGAACACTTCTAGGAAGTGGATCATTTAACTCAGGAAATGGATCAGTTATTCTGAATATAAAATTAAAGTAAAGCATTTTTTGACACAGTAATTTACTAGCTGTTTGAACCTGAAAGTACAGGCTTAAGTTTGTTACTTCTATTCTAGTTGGTATTTTTAAGAGGGGAAAAATGCATGTATCTGACAAGCAAAGCATCTGACAATTTGATGAATAGTCACAGGAATTTCTCTGCAGGGTTTCTTCTGCACCCTGTTATTCACAAATACTTGTGAATAATTCATGACTTATTATTTGGGGCTTATTCACTCTTAGGAATGTCAGGAAGCAGTTAAGTTATCTGGATGGGTGATATACTGTAAATAAGGAAAAACAAGAAGGAAGAACCTCTGTACAGGAATGGACATACATTGCTAGTTGACTGAAATAGTACAACAATTGAACTATCTAAATCCTGACCAATATATGAGGATGAAAATGAATGAGCTTTGGAAGAATTAATACAAACAGCTTCTGAGATAAAGCATTTTACCTCTTTTTTTAAAAAATAGCTTAGTAATATCCTTTTTTAGTTCTCTAAATTGGAGCAAATTTAAAGGAATACAGGGACTGCTAGAGGAGAAGATCTTGTGGTTACAAACTTTACCACTGTGAATTAAGTTCCTTCCCATAAGTTATCGAATACTTTTGGATATTTAAAGTGTGCGTGAATGTGTGTGTGTTAACCTACAAAGAATTGGTATAAAAAAACCCAAACCCCTCTGATTATTTGATTAGACAACTGTACTAAATAATATACCTCAACCCAGTAAATGCTACAACATTGGTGATGATTTTGGTATCTTGAGTGTTTGTTATCCATGCTGCTGAGAAGATTGTTCTGACACCTCTTTGTCCCTGAACCTTGCGACTGTCACATATTAATACAATGCAATAACACTACCTTAAATGGTGGTGAGAACATAATATGAAAGTATGATAAACTCAATCTGGCTAGTGATATCCATTAACAGCTCAGTGAAATTACAGAAATTGCCTTTAAAATGAAATTGTCTGGACTTCAAGACATATCTGAAAGCTTAAAATCCCCCTCCTTCCCTTCATTCCAAATTCAATATAGGTATCAGACGATATTAATAATTTATTTATTTTTGTCTGAGCCACTAACATTGTCTAAGCTCAGGAATTCTTCAAAAAAATTGTACTATATATTGAATATGGTACATGTTGCAAATACTTTTCCTTTTGGCATTAGAGTGATATTCATTCTACAGTGTTTTTGCTAAACAGTAACTGTGAAGTGCTACTGAAACTGCAAGCGCCTACATTTTTTTTTTGCTTTGTGAATCTATTTTGGAAATTTTCACCATAGCAGTCCTACAAAGGCTCTACATACAAGCTAAACAAGGGTCAATTTATCAGTGGAATCACATGTTTTGAATTACAGACAACTCTTTCCCATTCTAGGATGAGAACACTGATTCTCATTCAGAATTACTCAGTACTGAATAAGGCAATTTATGAATGGCCACTGGGAAAAACAAACAAACTGTACTTGTAGAGGAAAAATACCCCAGGAAATTGAAAAAAGTGAAATAGTTCTTGTTCAATCTCAATCCATACAAATATTAAAATGAAAAAGCAGTTAAGAATTATTGTCCAGTAATTTAATCCAATCTGGATACTGATATTCCTGAGGTACTATGTCTTCATTTTTGTGAACCATGCAGGAACATTAATCCTACAGAGAGGTTCTCTGATTATTCTCATAAAAGCAAAATAATGTTAATGTTTATTTTGTCAAAACCTGTCCCTTAGTAGCTGAAGAACAATGCTGATCCAATAGTAGTAGTTTCAGTTGAGGTTATAATGTTTCAATACATTTGACTTGATCAGGCTTGCTTATAATATTTTATCACAATAGCTGGCAGCATCCCAAAAGTTAAATCAAATCAAAGCAGCCTAGGACTTGGTTGGGAGATCACTGGGAAATTTCAGGGCTGCAGGCTAAACTGAAAGTTTGAAAAAGTAGTACCACTTGGATACTGTTATCAAGTTATTGTCAAGAAAACATAGACATGTCCATTTTAAATGACATAAAGTAAAAGTTACTAATTCATAAAGAATTCATGGTGAATTTCTGAAATGGGTAACTAAAAAGGGTTTTGTTCACAGTTCTAGTCACAAAGAAGATATTAAAAGAAACAACTGTAACTTATAATTTTGAGGTATATATGTGACAAACTTACTGGGTCTTATCTATGTAATGTAATTTCAAAAGTTATGATCTACAATTTTATCAATATTATTGAGGACCCAGATAGTTGGGGGCAATATGCTGACTCTGTAAACCACTTAGAGAGGGCTGTAAAGCAGTATATAAGCCTAAGTGCTATTGCTATTGTGACCGAAATTCAGGAATGATGGAAAATGTAGACAAACAACACCTAGACAGCATCTCTATTGATTGAAAACCCATTTCTACCATTAATCTCTATGTATAAAAGCCAAATACCACTCACTCATCACGAAATTTCCAGAACTGTAAAGCCTACAAACTTGAAACTTGGCATGTATGTTCCTCTTGGCTTCTAGGTGCTTGCTAAGAAAGGATTTTTCGAAATGACCATCAGATCATTAGTATTTCTTATACAGTATTATATTAACACGCTCTGATGCTAAGGAGTTAGACGTTCTACCCCCCTCCCCACCTGAAAAGAACTCTGTTCTAACTGCCAGTTGCCTTATATTAACACGCTCTGATGCTACCTCTTCGCTAAACCAGGCATGGGCGTGGCCAGCCCGTGATTCATCCGGCCTGCAGGCTGGGAGCTTAGACATTCTACTCCCCCTCCCCACCTGAAAAGAACTATGTTCCAACTGCTAGCTGCCTTATATTAACACACTCTGATGCTAAGGAGTTACACATTCTACATAAATTTTCAAGCTTTAAGTGTCAATGTATCAAGCCCGATTGTAACTACTCATTAATTTTCAAGCTTTAACTGTCAATTTATCAAGCCCGATCACATAGTTTCGGAGCAAAGCATGGGTATCCAGCTACTAGTTTCTGTAGAAATGTAGAAAAGAAAACTACAAGTGCTCAAAATGATAAATCAGTATTCTAGAGAGTTCTAAATTATTCTGTTTATAATTTAAACTTCTAAGGCTACACAGAGTTTAGTAACACTAGATATATGAAAGCTCCTCTGAATTGGGTATCTTTAATTATAGTTCTCCTTTCAAAGTACAAATTGTGATTGAATTTCTGTATTGTGTGGTGGTGGTGATGATCTTTCCCCCATGAAAAGTGGGGGAAATACTAGTTTCTGTCCAAATATGTGTTGCCCATACTCTCATAACTTCAAAGAGATAACACTGAAATCATGAATATGAAGATGTAAGCAAGAAAAAAATCCTACTGGGAATGGTTTCATTTTCGCTTCCTCATTCGACAGAAATACTTAAAATGAAATAGATACCCTACCGAGGTCTCCCTCCCATTTCCCAATGAAGTTGCCAATTAAGTCAGATGAAGATAACCTGCCATTCTAATGCATTGTGAAGCCTAAGTCTACTTTCTGCTGAAATGGACAAAGCATGAAAAATGTACTATAAGGCTTAAAACAGACAAATCACATAACCCTCCCCCCCCAAAAAAAATTTCAAACCCCTCTCTTGAAATCCTGCTTTGCCCATATATGATGTAGCTCCATCTATTTCAGTTTCAGTTACATCAGTACTGGCAATTTTTTTCATTTACTTTAGACTTTCTGAGAGGACAAGGTGTGTACTAGACAGGGTGAGGATGGAAAGATATTGGGATTGTCAATATTGACATTTATGATAAAGGTGAGGAACTTTCCTCTCCCCCCCCCTTCCAGGTTGAACAGAAGGATTTGGATATTAGGAGGGTTGAGTCTGTTTATTTTAGCCCGTTTTTGTATATTTCCCATTCAAAATGGAAGAAAAACACATCACTGGTTTTCAAAGGATGGGCAGGTGGTTTAATAATGCAATAAGCAAGTTCTTCAGGGCTAATATAAATCCATGATCTACGTCTCAAAGGTGCTTTTTTTTCCCAAATGGCAACTGGACTTTCTTGATTTTTCTTGAAGATGTTTCATTTTTCAAAAGCTTAAAAAGTCCAGTTGCCATTTGAAACAAGCACTTTTGGGACAACCATGACATGGATGTCTGAGAATGTTCATAGACATTCATATCTAAGTGTAGAGGGAATACTGATTGCATGGCATATTGATAAATTACTCTAGAAACTATGAGTGGGCAGCATAAAAAAGTTGAAGAAATAGAAACAATTCAAAATTATGGTCATAGCAAACCTTGTTCATTGCTGAAGTCCTCTGTATGCGAACAAACATAATGCTCAGTTATATCTCTATAACTGATAAACACAAACACAGCTATAACCAACATTATGTTATCATATTTACACTCACAAAATGCACCTTGCATTAAATATCACTCCTTCATGTGCCCCTAAACATGGAGTCAACATGGAAGAATATGTATATAAACAATATTTGGTACAAATAAGATACAGGATCTAGGCAAATAAATATATATTTGAAATGATTACATTTTTTCCTTTTGCTTAATACAATTACAATCAATTAAAAGGAACTGAAAAAACTGATAAGCAATGCAGCAATATATAAAAAGAAACTTAAACTTGTACATAGTAAGATAACCATAGAATAATACTTAAGATAGCGTAGAAAGAAGAGCTGAGATTGAAAAGCATCAGAGATTTTATCATTACTTTGTTTCTATAAAGGAAGTTTAAAGGGAAAATATCTAGAATTCTGATAATTATGAACATTATTCAAGTGTTATTTAAAGTGAAGTATTCACACTTTGTCAAATTCTACTTAGTTCTATACATGGAGATTACTTAAATGACACTGTCTTCCTTGCAACATTTGCATATTCAAAATGTCTGCCAGAAGAGAGCCATAGCACGTTAACTTGCACTAGCTATTACAGCTTCTCTCCTGCAAATATTCACACAGATTGTGCAAACACTTGTATTAGGAAGCTGACATTACAAAGCAATGTTGATGGGGTTTTCCATAACACTCATGTGATCAGCATTCCATGAGTAATAACTGCCTTTCCTAAGAATGTATATTTGTCTTTTATCTTTTCAAGGCAGACATTCACAAAAACCAAAAAGTTTCTACAGTAATTTTGTCATATTATCCTTAGAGAAGGAGATACAAGACAAAATATAAGTTCTTTCATCCTATTTGACACCAAGGGCAACTACTTTACACAATAACAAAAACCTATTCATGATTCCAATGTTTGGGGGGTTATAGGTTAGAGAATCTATATAAAATGGGGAAAATGAGCTCTTCTGATAGAGCAATCTTGTCTCCTGCAAGACTAGTAATTGTATTAACTATTTGCTACATGCATGTGTGGTTCACATCTGGGAAGATTTATGAATACAAACACATCTTTAAGTCATACTAAATTAAATACAGTAGGCCTTTCAGCATCAATAAAAACTTTAATTTTAAACAGTGGCTCTATAAAGCACTAGTTCGACTGATCCTTTTAAACAACATACAGCTGTCAAAACTACAGGAAAAGCAAGCTAACAATTTGTATTATAGAAGGAAATAACATCCTCGGTACAATCTGTAATGCATTGTTCTAGGAGTTATATCACTTGCTAAAAAAAGCAGAAGTTGGGAGGTTCTACAGAATCACTCTTTGTGAAAATGGTTCAAAGGTAGCAATATTCTCATAATAAAACAAAGAGCATATTTTTCTAAAGTAGAGGCTTTCATTTATGCCTTTGAAGTAATCTGTGATTTAGCCACAAAACTAGTTTTGAAGAGCCATTCTGTTTCTATACATATAGAATTCTTACCAGTAAGTAGGAGAGTAAAGACTAGATGCATTTAATGCTGCATAATACTACTGATTTATCCAGAAGAGAATTAGTACTTACTGCTATGAGTATTTAAAATCTGATGAGAATAGAAATCAAAATAGAGCAAAATTAACTGTACTTGTAATCTAGTGCTTTTCTGATGGTCTAGACCAAGGGTCGGAAATTGCGGCTCGCGAGCCAAAAGTGGCTCTTTGGACCCTCTGCCATGGCTCCCTGTCCCATCACTGACTGCCCCGCCCCTCACCCTCCCTTCCCTTGCCTAGCCCAGGGAGATACCACCTCCCCCCAGCCTGAATCTTGCACGATGATTCCCATCGGAGGAAAAGCAGGCAGGACCACCCTCGTTCTGATCAGAGGCAGAAAGCGGCTTTTGGAGTCGGCAAAGCGACCCTGGAACGTTCGGTCCCTCGGTGTTCCACAACATCAAAGCCAGCTCGGCGGCCTCAGAATGTTCACGTCCCAACGTTCCACGACATTGAAAGCTCCACGCTCAGCCGCTGCTCCTTTTTCCCAACCAGTATTGAGTTGCAGTCCCGAGGCAAACAGGGCTCGCTCCCTCCTTCGGGTCGTATACGTCTCTTGCTCGCTCTTTCTCCTTCTTCACCCCGCCCCCGCTTTCTGTCCCTCGCCAGACGCCGACGTAGCAGAAAGAAAAAGAGATGGTGGCGGCGGCGGCGGCCAAGGCAAAGGAAGCCGCGGCGGGGAGAGCGCGAGGCACTCGCAAAGTTAAGGCGACGTCGCGAGGGTGCCGTCTCGAGCTGTAACTGTCCTTTCCCCTTAGGACGCCTCTCCCACATCCCGTTGCTTCAACCCGCCAGAAAGGCAGCTCCAACTCCCTTCCTCTTCCGAGCGCCTCTCAGTCTGGCCAGGGGCGACGCCGGCCTCCGAATGGAGCTTCCATCCCTTCGCTATTATGCTGGTACCTCTCGGGAGCGCCGAGAGCGTCCCGGCCGCCCGAGACAGATGAAAACCCTTCAGGCTCCGGCCGCCGTTTCTGCCTGCTGGGACGGCACTTGGCGAGGACGCCGGGTTGGCCCTCTGGCCATGTATTTCCTCAGCGGCTGGCCCAAGAGATTGCTCTGCCCTACAGAGCCCCTGCTCGGGATTCAGACCGACCCGCAAAGGACTTTGTTTGCCGTGTTGTCACCGTCCCAGCTCAGTATCTGGTACATAAAGGGAATAAAACCATGGGCAGACAGACAGATGATAGATAGATAGATAGATAGATAGATAGATAGATAGATAGATAGATAGATAGACAGATAGACAGACAGACAGACAGACAGATAGATGATAGATAGATAGATGATAGGTAGATAGATATGGATGGAGAGAGAGATAAAGAGATGGAAAGGGAGAGATGAGAGGGAGAGAGAGAAGATAGATAGATAGATAGATAGATAGATAGATAGATAGATAGATAGATAGATAGATAGATAGATAGATATGGATGGAGAGAGATAAAGAGATGGAAAGGGAGAGATGAGAGGGAGAGAGAGAAGATAGATAGATAGATAGATGATAGATAGATAGATGATAGATAGATAGATGATAGGTAGATAGATATGGATGGAGAGAGATAAAGAGATGGAAAGGGAGAGATGAGGGAGAGAGAGAAGATAGATAGATAGATAGATAGATAGATAGATAGATAGATAGATAGATAGATAGATAGATAGATAGATAGATGATAGATAGATAGATGATAGATAGATGATAGATAGATGATAGGTAGATAGATATGGATGGAGAGAGATAAAGAGATGGCAAGGGAGAGATGAGGGAGAGAGAGAAGATAGATAGATAGATAGATAGATAGATAGATAGATAGATAGATAGATAGATAGATAGATAGATAGATAGATGATAGGTAGATAGATATGGATGGAGAGAGATAAAGAGATGGAAAGGGAGAGATGAGGGAGAGAGAGAAGATAGATAGATAGATAGATAGATAGATAGATAGATAGATAGATAGATAGATAGACAGACAGACAGACAGACAGACAGACAGACAGACAGACAGACAGATGATAGATAGATAGATAGATAGATGATAGGTAGATAGATATGGATGGAGAGAGAGATAAAGAGATGGGAAGGGAGAGATGAGAGGGAGAGAGAGAAGATAGATAGATAGATAAATAGATAGATAGATAGATAGATAGATATGGATGGAGAGAGATAAAGAGATGGAAAGGGAGAGATGAGAGGGAGAGAGAGAAGATAGATAGATAGATAGATGATAGATAGATAGATGATAGATAGATAGATGATAGGTAGATAGATATGGATGGAGAGAGATAAAGAGATGGAAAGGGAGAGATGAGGGAGAGAAAGAAGATAGATAGATAGATAGATAGATAGATAGATAGATAGATAGATGATAGATAGATAGATGATAGATAGATAGATGATAGATAGATGATAGATAGATAGATGATAGGTAGATAGATATGGATGGAGAGAGATAAAGAGATGGAAAGGGAGAGATGAGGGAGAGAGAGAAGATAGATAGATAGATAGATAGATAGATAGATAGATAGATAGATAGATAGATAGATGATAGATAGATGATAGATGATAGATAGATAGATGATAGGTAGATAGATATGGATGGAGAGAGATAAAGAGATGGAAAGGGAGAGATGAGGGAGAGAGAGAAGATAGATAGATAGATAAATAGATAGATAGATAGATAGATAGATAGATAGATAGATAGATAGATATAGATAGATAGATAGATAGATAGATAGATAGATAGAAGATAGATAGATGATAGGTAGATAGATATGGATGGAGAGAGAGAGATAAAGAGATGGAAAGGGAGAGATGAGAGGGAGAGGGAGGGGGAGAGAGAGAGAGAAAGAGAAAAGGGTTTTGTGGTTCCCAGTTCTCTGTCCTAATGACCGGCTGGGTGGGCGTGGCTAGGGGGGGTCATGTGACTGGGTGGGAGTGAGTGATGTCAAGTTGGCCACACCTACCCAGGTTTTGTGGCTCTCGGTGGGTTTTTTTATGTGGGAAAAGGGTCCAAATGGCTCTTTAAGTATTTAAGTTTGCCGACCCTTGGTCTAGACATCAATTCACATTATGCAGTAATTGGCCAATCAACACAAGCCAATGTCTTCCAGACTTCTGGTTAACGTCGCAGCGAGAACAGCTGGAAAATAGCGGTCTCCACCGAGTCCCACGAAATCCAGCCAGTAACTGCTGTCGGGAGACCCTACGGGGTCATTGCCACCTTGTAGGGGCGGTGAAGGAAAGAGAGGCACTTTGCTGACCACGAGGAACTCGCAATTTCCTCGTTAGGTCCGAAGCAAGCTCTCCCGAACAACAGCAGGGACGACAGCCATTTTTGGAAGTCACAAAGCTGGGACAACCGGGATCACAAGATTTGTACTGGAGTGGTTCGTGGGCAGAGCATTGAAACTGGGTGAGATAATTACCAACTGTTACTCTAAAGAGCTGATATAAGTACAATAATTTTAAAAGATAACTCCCAAGCCTAAGAAAGCGGTGACTAAATACACGGAGAAAAAAAACTGAAAATCAAGAGGCAAAAGAAGCCCAAGGGAAGCTTTAAAACACAGAAAGCTTGAAATAAGCTTAAAAAATTTGAAAGGTGATTTTCGGGAGAAACTGTCTTGTTTATTTGTATTTCTAAACCCCCTGGATTTATCAGATAATCAACTGTTTTTGACAGACGGTTTAACGTTGGACTTGGGAATAAGAGAACCATCTAGTGCAGTGATGGCGAACCTATGGCACGGGTGCCACAGGTGGCACGCGGAGCCATATCTGCCGGCACGCGAGCCGTTGCCCTAGCTCAGCTCAAGCGCGCATGTGTGTGCACGCCAGCTGATTTTTGGCTCGCGCGGAGGCTCTGGGAGGACGATTTTGGCCTCCGGAGGGCCTCTGGGGTGGCGGGGGGAGCGTTTTTGCCCTCCCCAATGTTTCAAGAAAGCCTCTGGAGCCTGGGGAGGGGAAAAAACGGGCTTACTGGGCCCACTGGAAGTCGGGAAACAGGGGAGTGGGGGGGTCACGCCCGCATGCACAAGGGGGTGGGGCAAGTGGGGGACTTTGAATTATGGGTGTGGGCACGCACGAGCGTGCGATAGCGCATGCACGCACTATTTCAGCACCCGAGGGAAAAAAGGTTCGCCATCACTGATCTAGTGGAAGAAGAGAAGTACTACAACACTATAGCCGCAGCATACTCAGTGAAAGTCAACCCAATACACACAAAGTCTAATACACAGAATAGAAGTAATAACATCTGGAGGACGGCCTGACCTTGACTCTACTGTTAGAAGACAACTTGGATAATTTGAGAATATTTAATGAGGTTTTTTTTCTTTCCCTTTTGTTTATAGATTTATAAAAGGAACTAATTTGCAAATAACTAAACTTTATTAAAATTGGCTATTGGATTATGGATTTGAAATATTGGAGGAATCTAGTGGATTAATTTGGATTTGGACTATTAATGTTATTCAACAGAACATTCTACGAGGCAAAAGAAGAAAGGTGTCAGAAGAAAAGAGAAAAGAAGGAAAGTTAAATAAGACTTTAAAATTTGGACAATTGGACAATTGGACAATACATACAATTGGAAAACTATAAAGCTGTAAATTATTAAGAATTTTAAAGATCATAAATTGAGGAGTTTTGGAGGTATAATTATGGGATTGATGAAATTTTAGTAAGGAGTTTTTAAATATTGAGACGTTGGAACTATAGAAATATACTTTTTATAATTTTTATCAAATTGCTATAAAATGAATTTACAGGGGCCAATATAGATATATGAAGAAATATTTTTTATGTTAAAAAGGGTGCGTGAATCTATAAAGAACAATAAGGAGACAAGGGGATTGTTTAAAGACACAGAAATGAATGTAGAAGTCACTCAACAATTGGGGGGAAAATAGGAAAACGATACTCAAGAAATAGATGAGAAATTAGAAAAAGCAGTGGAAGGGAAAAATCAAAATGAGTTAAAAATAAGGAAGAGAAAGGATTAATAAGGAGTCAATCAGATAACCCCTCAAAAGTTTAAAATAGAACAGAGAGAAAAGAGAAAAAATTCTTTAAAACCAAAACCAAAGAAAGTCTTGTTGATGGGTGTTCAAATAATACAGCAGAAAGAGATAAAGGGTACCCAGAAGGGAAAGTTCAGTAGGTACAAAAAAACCAAAAACGAGATACAAGATTCCGAGAGAGACAGAGAGAAAGAGATAAAAGGCTGACTAAAAAGTCAATAAATGACGGAATTTTAAAAAGGTTAAGAGATTATGGATAATGAGAAAATATATTAATAAAATGGGAAAATACATATAGGGAAAATAGTAGTATATATATTAATAGATAATATAACTTACCACAACTAAAATAAGTTAAGATTAGTAGATTGAAATTTAGGATTAGGTAATTTAATTGTATTATTATTATTAATAGTGTGTTAAAGTATATTGTGAATTTAAAATATTAAGGATTAGAAATTGTGGGGATTTTGAGATACACTCCCGGGATTGATTAAATATTGTTAACATTTGGCGTTATTAGTAATACTACACATTTGGAATATCGAAGTTATGGTGGAATAGAGTAATTCTTAAAATATTAAATAATAGTAATTTAATAGAAGATAACAAATACATGGCGTAAAGATTTGTTATCTATGTTTAAATGAATTAATGGGAAAAATGATAAAGGATCATGAAGACAGAATAGTACTGTTGAAGCTGAAAGATTAGGATTAAACATACTTATTTGTATTATTGTTAGCGTTGTTTAAAACAGACTTGACCTAGTCAATGCACTGTCCACAAAATATGCATGGAATTATTATTCTAAAAAAATAAATAAATAAAATAAATAAATATACATACATACATACATACATACATACATACATACATACATACATACATATATATATATGTTTTTCTGTCGAGTCTCCCTTTATTTTCATTTAGCAGCAAAAAAATGTTACACACACACACACACATATAACAGAAGCCAATGTCAATGTATACACATCAATGAGCATGTAGCAGCTGTGGTCAGGAATGTTTTGCCTAACTTTATCTAGTGTGCCAGTTGAATCCTTTCTTATATTGTGGGATCCTTCAGACAGCCATTCATGTCTGGGTAGTCTCCCAGCTTGACTACTGCAATGGGGCTGTGTTGAAGACTACCTGGAAGCTTCAGCAGGTCTAGAATGCAGTGGCACAGGCAACAATGGGTTTGATTTAATACGCCTGTGTACCACTTCTCTTTTGCAAGCTGCAGTGTTTTACTTCTGGATGAAATTCAAGATGCTGATTGTTAAACTTTTCAGTCCTGGTGTCAGCAGAAAATCCAAAAAGGTAGCTAAAAGTAACAATATCACTTATTTTATTTGATCAAATAAACCAAGTTTGTATTCTTTCCTTTTATTTCTAATAGTCCTAACCTTTAGTTCATTCAAATACTGTCATAGGATTTGATTTTTCTTAATTTCTTCTTTGTCCCATTGCACAGACTACTTCAAAGCTTTAAGAAGCGTCATTTGTAAATCCAGTGGGGGAAAAATTATCCAGGTCACTCTCTTCATTTGTTATTTGTCTTTCCCTTTTTAAATTTTAAAAGCCAATTTCTTTTGTAGATCCAGTGAAACACTCTTTTCTAAATCATTTTATGGCCTATCAGTTCTAAATCCATTGCTGATATCATCTCCATCATGTCAGATAAAATTTATTCTACATCTGACATTTCTTCAATAGCATCTTTTGGTCTGTCTATTCACAGAAGCAGACATAATTACTCACATTGTTCATATTATGACTATTTTCTGATTTCATTCTTCAAAGGTCTCTTTTAATGTGTATTGCTAGAATGTTTTGCACCTTCTTGCAGTCCTGTACAGTATATTTTTCCTCTATTTGTAATCTTTAGTCCCTTCTAGTGTCTGATTTTTCAAATCATGGAATTCTTTATCTATGTTATGTCTTGTAAAAACCAAAAGAGGAACTATTTCCCATAAAGACTGTTCTTTATAATTAATTCCAAAAATCATATGTAAAAGTATGTAGGTCAGTTTAGGCATATTCTAATCAAGATGCCGAAAGCATGACTCAGACCAGGTTTTTCTCCAAGCACTCACACCTTACTCTGTGCTAAGTAAGCTCTCTAACCTAGTGAATACCCTGCACACTGACTGTTGTTGCCAGTATCTCATAAGTTCAGAAGTACATGTAATGTGCTGAGGTATATTTTCATCTCATATATTTTAATATCCAATGATAAATTAACCAGCATTTTTTTTTAAATTGCGTGACGAAGGATATTGTGATTAATCTAAAACGGAACTGAAATTCTCTGTATTTCACATCGGACTAGACTAGAAGCTGAAAATGTTCTTACTATTAATTAAATAGGAACATACAACTTCCCTTTGTTGTTTCTATTTTTGAATTGTTTCATTTTATGAGTCAGAATAGTAAAAATGCTATCATAACTACTGAGTAAAACTTAAATTTATGGGACATTCTGGTCTTTCTTTCTTACTTTTTTCTTCCTTCCTTCTTTCTTTTTTTTAAAAAAAGGCTTTTCTCCTTATTTGTAATGTCATGTTGTTTTGAAAAGAGGAGTAATGTGAATCAATTATCACTGTTTAAGTTAGGTCCAAATCATTAACACTTTGTGTATCAAAATTAATCTATTACTAGCTCTGGAGCAGATCTGTTTTTGTCAGATCCTTTTCTCTGGCAAAAGGGACATATAACTGCACAATTGCGCCCCCCCCCCAAATCCAATACTGTTATTTTTTTAACCGTGAAAGACACAATTTCTAAAAAAGGGAAATAATAGTAAAAAGAACCTTTGTGGTCCAGGAAAAAGAAACTAGAAACCTCAGAGTTTCCATAATCCAATTTATATAACAATACCTTTATTATAATTTTTGGCCTGCCTTTACATAAAAAAGAGAAACAGTTTAATGCAATAATTCATTATTCAGAAAAGGAGAAAAACTCAAAATTACGAGATGTTTAGCTGATGAAACAAACTATTCTATGTCTTAAGGAAACAATAGAGTTTTCTCCTTTCCCCTGCCTACCACATGGGTAAAAAAAACACTTAAGTGAATGTTTTTAATATGTAATACATCTACATCAGTTGAAAAATAAAAACTTGAGTATGAAGCAGAATTCTACAGCTGTTGTGTGTATTTTTTCAATATTATATGGGTTTCAAAATTCTATTATATTCTACAGTTCCCAAATAGTTTTGTAGAAAAGTTCCTCTTCTAAAACAGAATCTCCTTTAAATAGCTTGCTGCATAATCTCGAATTTCCTCAGTTCCTAGTTTTCTCTAGAGACAGATGTTTGAAAATAAATACAATCTGTGGTCATAACATGAGGGGAAGTGAGAAAACAAAACTTCATTTACTGACTGGCTAGATTAAATTAGGAAAAACAAAACAAAACAAAACAAAACAAGAGGCTGAACCACTTATAACTGGACCACAGATAAATCCGGTCCAAAGAAATGATCTTTATTGTAAGGGGGGGGATTACTAATATTTTAAAAGAAAATAATGATATCTAAAAATGCATCTGGCTAACCATGTATCAATCTTAATCAACTGAATAAAACCTGATCCAGCAAAAATACAGGTGAGAACTGGCAGAGCATCTTACACCTCTGCATAATGAAACTTTATAATATATAAAAATTTTAATAGTTAAAATTAGTTTCAAACTTCCATGAACACCATTATATTTGAAAGACAGAATCTTGAATTACTACCTTCCATGCCACCACTTTTAACTCTATTTCACCAATAGCTAGTTTCCTCCTCTAGTCAAGCTTATCACATATAATACTGGGAATGCTCCCTTGTTTTATTAAAATAATAATAAAGTTGAATCTGGTTACATTCTTAGCAAAGCAGGAAAACAATGAAGTGCTTTGGATTTGATCTCCAAAAATTCCATTGCTCATGGGAGTGCAGGAAAAAGACAAAATTGCTTTGAGAAGCTGGAGACAGGTATTATATTTGTGCTCCTCGGGTTCTGAAGCATATTTTGGAGATAAAACCAGAAGCCCTTTAAAGCAGTAACAATGCAAATCTCCATATCAATGCATTTCTTCATTTCTGAAGTCCTGTCATAAAAATGCAACACTATACAGGGGATATTACTCCTGATATTGTTCAAAATATTAATTTTTACATAAATCCTGAGATTCTTTCTTCCTTTTCTAAACATTTTCTGTAGCACTTTATGATTCTATTTTATGATCTGTGGCTACATAAATAAACTTATTTACACTTATTTTATTATTACATCTTAAACATTGAAGCAGTTTTTATAAAGGGGGTTACTTAAATTTAAATTTTCTCTTGTTGAAGAAGACTAATGTAAGAGCACTGAATATTTAAGTATTTAAACTGCATATATGAAGTTCAGTCTTACTAATAACTGAAACAATATAAATATTGTTAATGAATTTATATTATGAACAATATGAACTTATATTAAAGCAATGATTAAACCTAGTCTGTAGCTTTATACTATTTTACAAAATATTAACAATAAAAGCTTCTTTCCCTTGAAACAGAATCTCCGGAGATTTGGTAGATAATACAGGGGAAAAAATAAAGTCTCCAGACTTCTATTTGTATACTAAAAACACAAAAACACACAAAAAACACGTATCTAGTTGATCTTCATAGTACTAAACAGAAGCCATGCAAAAACAAAAAAGAAAAAAACAGCATCTTTTCATGCAGTATCTTTTCTTTTTCTTCGTTTTCTTTGAAGTTAAGACCACCACAATTCCATATTCTGCCTGTGCACACCCTAAGATTCAGCAATTAAAAGAAAGTTCTGGTAAACCAGATAATATTGCTGGATATGATAAGACCAAACCTACAGTACTACAGTCAAACCATCAGCATTGTTTTAGTTTTCTCCACTATATATATATATATATATATATATATATATATATATATATATATATATATATATATATATATATATATATATATATATATATATATATATATATATATATATATATATATATATATATATATATATTTGCTTTAAAAGACTACCAAATTAAAATCAACTGGCACATTGGTGGATAAGGTTATATTCCTCTGTCATCAGTTGCTGTTTACAGTCCATTTAACTTTCAGCAGTTTCAAGCTGTCATCCCTCATCCCCCACTGGTGATACTGAGGATTCAAAATATTTTTAAGAATATAAAGAACTAGAAAAAATCACAAAATACGAAGACTTGTAACTGGAACAAAAGAAAGCAAAGATAGTATCAATAATAATAGGTGTCATCCCAAAACATTTGGATCACCACTTGAACACCAACAGCATTGACAAAATCATCATCAATAAAAGCAGCTTTATTTAGAACAACTTACATATGCGATATCTTTAATACTTTTAAAGAACATCTGCCTATATCAGATCTTTAGGAAGGATTTAACAGGCAGACAAAAATGTATTTCTACCAAAAGTACTGTCAAATAAAATTGTCCATAAATAGGCATATTCATTGTAAAAAGTCAACAAGAAAACATTATATCCCTAAGCATTGTGAAAACTATCTTTAATTCTGTAGCTAGGGACAAGATTCAGAATTCTTGTTTTGTTTAGACTTCTAATGGTTATCCACAGTTCCAGGAATAACATACAGAAACATTTTGAGAGGATCAACATATCTTAATATGTCTAATTCTTGTTAAAACGACCCTAGAAAAGCCAGCATGCATTGGGGAATATTAAACTTTAGGATGAATCATTCAAAGGGAATGAGACGGAAAATGTTAATCACCCAAAAGGGAACAGGACAAGAACAATTTAAAAAAAAACAAAAGAGGAAAATAGCCAGAGGATTATAGCTGAAAATGCCAGGCAAGAAGCATTAGAAGTGACAACGTATAATCTCAACACCTATGATAGAAACTTTAAGGGAGGGAAATGGTAGGATGTTGTTCCTATGTAAGTCAAAATGTGCATAGATTTTTTTTAAAAAAACCAAACTTGAAATCTTAAAAGAAGCAGTTTTTTTACAGACACTGTAGTGATAAATACCAGTCCTCAAACACAATAAAAGCACTAGAAGTGTGTTAAAGACCGTAAAACCCTGAGCATGAAAAATGTTATTAGGAAAACATCCAAAGTAGAAGCATAAAAGTTATAAAAGACTTCAAATTAACATTTTGTCTGGATAAATAAGAGTACAGAAAAAAGGGAGCCAGTATACACCATAAACAATTATGCCAACAAAAAGAAGATCAAAAAACTAAAAACAAAAAAAGCTCTTCTACTGATTTCATTGTCACTCTTTCTAATCATCCAAAGCAAAGGAAATTCAGTGCCTAGACATCTATTTTGAAAAAAGGGAAACTTGTAAAAAAATGAGGAAACTGATACGTATGAAGTAATAGAACACAGCTTCAGATCTGAGCCCCAAAATTTTTGATTGCTATTGTAAATGGCAACTAAGAGGTCTGTTCTGTATGTTTCAGTTGCCATCAAGTGACTTTGCTCAACCCAGATCTAGTCAACTTGAAATAGATAGTAAACAGCAGTGACGAAATGCAATCATCAGCAATTTGTAGTCTTTACCACAGTAATATAACGAGAGGAGGGGGGGAAGAGAAAGAGAGAGAGAGAGAGAGAGGGATTATATGAATGAGATAGATCCATGTTTAGTGGATATCCAAACAATTTGGATATTAATCCATGTTTAAAGCAAATACTGTAATTAAAATTTCAACAATAGAGTCCAGCAAAAGCCAAACTATACCATTACAAAAACTAGCGATATATTTCAGTATTTGGCACTAAACTCATCAACTGAATTACAAAAATACTGTCAGAAGAAGATAAAGAGAAACCATTTTTAAATGGATGTAGGACATTAATCTATATTACTATTCCTGCCTGTTGAGATAACTGTTGGTTTTTACCAAATCTTCTCTTTAACAGAAACACATTGATGGCACTGAGAACAAGAGATTCCAAGTCTCACTATTCCAGTATGATGAAGGAGAATATCTTTTACTAGCTGATACCCGTGCTTCGCTACGAAACTATGTGATGGGGCTTGATAAATTGACGCTTAAAGCTTGAAAATTAATGAGTAGTTAAAAAAGGGACTCTATTATTTCGTTAAGAGATGGTAAGCTAAGTTTCTGTTACAGATGAAGACATTATTTGCATAGCATAGACTTTCAATTCGCCCCTCAGATGAACTGCTCAGGACCTCCCTGTAAACAACATTCCTGGTTTTGCTATCTGGCTGGAGGATGACCAGGCTGTCGGGTGAACTGACTCTGGAGCATGCCACATAGAACTGGCCATGAGAGAAACAGGCAGCTACCCTTGTATTTTCCTAATCACATCTGTAAATCTTTTCCTGCGTTTTTTGCCTCTTTTCCCTTGAACTGGTGTTACAGTAGAAGGAAGAGATTCGTCTGAACTGAGGAGGAAAATAAGGGAAAAAAATGTCTCTGCCTACCAGCATCCATTGGTATTCATCTGGCTAGCGTGTTAGTGTGTGTGAGTGTTGAGGGGTGTTTGGAAACTCAAACAGTATTTGCTGTGTGAGCAAGGAGGAGACAGGAAGGAGTCTGTGCGTGGTTTAGCTCAACTGTTCTGTAGTAAAGCTGCTTGCTGCTGTGAAAGCAAAAGCAAAACTGAAACTCCTCTGCTTGTGTTTTGCATTTGGATCAGATTTCTTTTCAGGTGGGGAGGGGGGAGCAGAACTCCTTAGCATCAGAGTTTGTTAATAATAATATAAGAAATACTCATGCTCCGATGGTCATTTTGAAAAATCCTTTCTTAGTGAGCACCTAGAAGCCAAGAGGAACATACGTGGCAAATTTCAAGTTTGTAGGCTTTACGGTTCTGGAGATTTCATGATTAATGTGCGAGTGGTTTTTGCTTTTATATATATATATAGATTAAAATATGATGTCCTTATTTTTCATAATCAAGATGCTCATCCATTACATTATTTATTTTTGCTGTCAATCAAATGCCAAAGTACAGACTATTATTACAGGATTTGTTACATAATATTTATATAGCAGAACTGCTATATTTCACCTCTCCTAATATCTATAGGTTACCTTTAAAGCTTCTATGACAAGATCTCTGGCTTCTAATTCACCTTCAAGGATACTAAAAAGTGTCAGTAATTCAACTTTGTTGAGTTTTTCGAGATTCATCTTGAATACCTGGAAAAAAAATATTGGAAGTTTAGTCAAACACTGTTTGTATAGTCAAGCCTATTTTAAAAATGCAATACAATACCATATAATTGCAACAATAGCATTTTAATGTTTCCTAAGTACTTCTCCTTTTCATGACCAGTGTAACTACTTGGGGGGGGGGAACCTAATAATTCACTTTTTCTCATGTGCTCACAACATGATGTATGTATGCTTTACTTGGTTTGGATAGAACACATGCATTCATTTGGAAGTCAACATAAATATTTAAGATCTCTATCACAGTGGACTCAATCTACATTTAAATGAATAATTTAAAATATTTAAAGGGATATAAAGTAATCGGTAGACAAGACAAATAAATTCTTATACCACCTCAAGGTTTCTAAAACCTATTTTGTCTTTTAGAAAAATAGTCTTTGCTGGAGCACATTTTATCTCAGAGTGAGTTTATTGCATTCAAACTGCTCCACAGTCACCATTACCTTTTTGCAAATATTTATATTGTTTCATACAAAACCTGAAAAAAATGAAGGTGCAGTTGTGTTTCCTTGAGCTGTAATACTTTTCTAGTTGCAGTGCTTTTAAACATAAGCACTGAGTATATAAGAATATTAGAAGTATGATTTTATTGATTTTCCAATGAATTAAATAGATTACCATACAGAAGTTAGAGTAAAATAGTAACTCAAATTTCAAATTCTGAAAGGCAATAGCAATAGCACTTTACTTATATACCGCTTCATAGTGCTTTACAGCCCTCTCTAAGCGGTTTACAGAGTTCAGCATATTGCCCCCAACAATCTGGGTCCTCATTTTACCGACCTCGGAAGGATGGAAGGCTGAGTCAACCTTGAGCCTAGTGAGATTTGAACAGCTGAACTGCTAGACTAGCAGTCAGCCTGCAGTGGCTGCATTTAACCACTGCACCACTTCAGGCAGGGAGAGTAAAAGAATAATTATTGATGGTCTCAGCAGAGATTCTTCTTCAAATGAAGCACAATTATTCACTGTTGTGCCTATGTCCATGATGGCGACATCTATGTCACGTATGCCAGAAGTGGCATACGTGACACATATGCCAGAAGTGGCACGCAGAGCCATTTCTCCTGGCAGGCGGAGCCGTCGCCCCTTGCTCTTCTGGGTTCTGGTGCGCTGGCCAGCTGGTTTTCATGCGCATGGGCATGCCAGAAACCGGAAGAACAGCCACCCATTGTGCATGCAAGCTCTAGGAAGATGATCTTCCTGTTTCCAGAGTGCACATGCGCACCAGCCAGCTGGTCTGGTTTCTGGTGCTCATGCGCACGCGAAGACCAGCAACAGGCGTGAGTGCCAAAAGACATGGAGAGGAGAGGGCTTCGCTTCCTCCCTGCCCATGCGGGCTTCTTGCAGCCTCGTGCCCAGAGCGGAGCATTGGTCCAAGGGTGGCACGCCAGCAGCAGCAGGCTGGGCAGCTCGCTCCTCCGCGGTCCTGCTGGCTGGCTGCTGCCCGGAGCACGAGGCTGGCAGGAGGAGCCGCCGCTGCCTCTACAAAGGCAGGCCATTCACGCCGGCAAAGGTTGATCCAAAACGGGGTGCGGGGGCACATGCACAGTGGATGCGTGCATGCGCAGCGCATGCACTGTGCACATACGTGTATGCACGCGCATGCATAGGGGGCTGTGCATTGCATTTTGGTGCTGGGACGCGGGAGTGCTGGTGCGTGCGCGCGTGCGTACTTTTGGCACACACGACAAAAAGGTTCGCCATCACTGGCCTATGTAAAATCCACTGTAACAGCACATTTTAAACTGTCATCATGCCAAATATTAATAAACAAATTGAATGTCTAGGCATAGTTGAAAAACCTTTTTATAAAACCTTTTATATACACATTTTAAAGTTGTTACAATAGTTCAAACACATTCTACAATGAAATCATTTCTGTATAAAAGAAATAGTAATACAAACTTTACTTTAAAAAAATTCAGCAGGAAAAAGGTTTTTTTTAGGTTTTAGAAACTATGTTCCAAGAGATTTATAATTGTTAAAAAAATGATATGAACTTTTTAAAAAGATTACTGTTACAGAAAGTTTTTAAAATTACTAGAAGACAATTAAAAATAAGAAACCACTTTATGTTTCACTAAGTAGTAAATTGCCAAGTAATTTAAATCAACAAATTAATGTATTTTTAGATAGTTTCACTCTGGGAAAAAGTCTTAAAAACAGTAAATATTTAAGTATCTCAAAATACTAGGTGATTTCTTTTCAGAATGATAGCATTTGAAATTTGTGGTATACAAACACGCAGTATCAATACTATGCATTTTATTCTACACACACAGTAAAACAATGTTTTCTATGCAAGAAGTACAAAAATACAAATTGTGTATCAAAATCAGAAAAACCCCCAGTTCTTAATTGATATTAGAAAAATGAAAATTTAAACCCCAGGATATATATGAAAACTCCTGAAGAAATGATGCTTCAGAAAATTAACATAAATAATATTAAAGATTTGTTTGTTAAGCATTACATACACATTATTACAGGACAAAAATTTAAAATTACAATATTCATACTGTATGTAAGTGTTAACAAGCCATAGAAGTAACAAATAGCTAATATAAAACTATAGTAACTAAAATTTTTCTATGTATAAGTAATTGGGTATCTTTGCTAGGAATAAAATACCCAATTGGAATTTAACTTAAATCTGTCCTGTTATTGAAACAAGGCTGCTTTGTACATAAACTTTATTAAAATTCATTGTATCTAAATAACAGTGAAATGTTCTGCTTGTATCATGTAGTAAAACTTGCTCATATGGTATGCCATTCATATGATACTGAATATACAGTATAGGTTATAACAACGACTTTGTAAGTTTACAAATGCAGCTTTCTTCATCCTGATGAAAAGTCACCCAGTCTAATGAAATATTTAGAAATAAGGTTTGCAATCTGAAGACTTAAAATATTCTTTTTATTTATGCTGATGCCGGTAGTTTACTCATATAATATTAATGTTAATTTGCAATAACATTGTAATTAACACATCTCAAATACAGTCCTATTGAGTTACATGGATTATTGGTATCAAACTGCATTTTAAACTGTTAATTTAGGATGCAATCCAATATGAATTTACCTAAGATATAGCCCCAATGAATTCATATTGCAATTTATTTCCAACATCTGAATTTTTTTCTTATTTTAATAAGAAAACAATATAATTGCTGCATAAATCCCACATAATACAAAACTATGAACCAAAATATATGCCATATATACTTGTGGATAAATCAATCTTTGGATTAGCTAACCCTCAAATTTTTAACCAAAATGCCATGAAATAAATATGTGTTACCTGTGGATAAACTAAGCTGCTTTTTTCATGGGTTTGTTTGGTTAAAAATGTAACAGCCTGCTTATCATTGTGTGTTCTTATCAATGAATATATATGGGAAATATGGTTACTTTAAAAATGAATTATCATATATATTTATGGATGATTTGATTTTGGAGATGTATTTTGGCCACTAAAATTCTCAGCTTATCCACAAGCACATACAATATTCTTATGCTAAACAAATTGCAACACTTTTGAGGTTTTAATTTTTTCACATTTCTGGCAATCTCTGACAACAGAATTCATATTTTTCACATGAAGAATTAAAAAAGTATATTTGCATAGACATTTAAAAAAGTATATTTGCATAGACATTTAAAAAAGTATATTTGCATAAACATACAGGAAGCAGTAGCATTTGAGAACTATTAAGTTCAAATAAAGCCACAGATAAAGTTTTCATTGAACTGAGCTCAAATTCATGGATATGATGATACTGTCTTTGTGGATACAATATGAAAGTGGGTTGATACAACCTTCCTCTGGGAATTGAGTTTTGAGGTTTCTTAGTGGTCTCAAAAACAATGAAGTTGGGCTAAAGTTATCAACAGTTCAGCCAAGGCTAGGGACCCCAATAGATACACGCTTGTGTGTATGTGTGCACACACATTTTTGTATTCTTTTATACACACTTTTTAATAGCTTTTTTACTATTTGAATTTTTCCACGAAAGTTTCAGAGAAAGTAATTACATGCACTATTCCTCATGGATTATGTTTATAGCTAAGAACTGAAAAACTTGGTAAGATGTTTGATAAACATTCTAGCTACAAACAGGTAAACTTTTTTTCTTTTCTTCTATCATTCATTCTCTGCCATATGTCCTTTTTTCCTCCCTGTGATTTTTCAGTTCTGTTTTGGGAAATAGCCAGCAGTGATACCAAACCATAAATCTAAGCCACTGGAGACAGAGACTGCACATCTATGCAGCCTTTGAATTAGTGATTGTTCTCAAAGAAACCAAACACTACTTCATGAATACTCTGAACGCAGGCTAAATGATACAATGTAGAAATACCTAAACTTTCCACAAATAACAAGCTGATGCTGAAATGAAGAACTGCTTGAATTTTCTGACATATCTGTCCTGATTGATAGTATGAGATTTTTATTTTTGTCTGTTTATACGAAGTATGGAAATTGGACAGAATAAATTGTTATGATTTAAACAATAACACAGCATGAAGTAGTATGTTAGGGAGGGAGGGGGGAGGGGAGAGAGAGAGAGACCCTAACCCTAACGCAAATTGAGAGAATGAAACTGCAGTGATTTGGTGGAATGACCTACTGCACTCCTGTTTTATTCTCTCCAAATACCTAGTTATTCACATTCCTTAGAAATCTGTGCTATTTTTTGCTGATTTACCTTTCTTCCATGTGTTTCATGGCAGCAACAAGATACAATTTTTTTCAAGCATTAAAAAACAAAAAAGCTTTGCCAAGTTTCGTCCCATCTGATGGCTAACACAGTATCTTTATGGAAAATCTTATCAGCCTAATTTATTATGTAATATGAGTGGATACCAACTGTATATAAACCTGTATAATGTATTGTTGGTATAATAATTAAGGCTAGTGTAATCAGTCCTTTCAATCTAAACATTAATTTCACCTCTTACATGCCATCCCATCAAATCAAATCAAATCTTGATAACATTAGTTTTACATTATATCAATGATTCTAGATTTGAAACCTTTTATTTTGAGAATCAAACTTGCCTTTCAATGGCTTTTAGTATCCCATACTGTACATATTTTCTAGGACTTTATATGAATCTGCTTTTTTATCCATACTGACAGAAGAACATTCTTATTCTCCACTTAGAAATATACCTTTGGTAATAGAAAAAGGTATCTTTATTATGCAAATCTAATCTATTCCTAACAGGCTGGGAAAAAACATATAGAAATAGAATTTACAGTTATTTCATGTGCATACACCCTTTAACATTACATCTGAAACCTGTAACTAAATCTCCATTTGACAAACTAAATTGCTCCCTTTGGAAATCCCCTTCATAGCCAGTGTGAGACAGGATACATGGAAACAACATTGAAAGCTGAAAGAAACATGAAGAAATGACACATTCAGGATTATTTAGTGATGATCTTAATACTAAAAATAACACTATTCTATTAAGGTATCACTAAATAAATTCTTGAATTAAAGATTATGTCTTGTATAAAACAAATCATTGTGTCCATTTGAAGTCCCTGTACATGTCTATAGATACAGGCAAATAATCATTTCAGCAGTTATTTGCCAGTGCTAAAAATCAGACACTAGACAGGGTCCACTCCACTGTTCCATGAGTTATAAAATGCATGATTAAATAAAGTATTGGGGAGAATTGATTTCAGACAGACTGTACAAGACTGTATCAACATTAATGTCAAACATTTCATCAGAATATGGAATACATATTTAAAATACGTAACTAGATACTTCCCTACCAGCAGTTAATTTTATTATTTCAAATTAAAAACTTTCAATATACGATATTTTATTGCTGTAGCACTTTGATTTACAGACATTCAGAAAAAAGTTTCTGATTTTTATTTTCTGTGCTCCTCTGGCTACTTAGCATACTTTCAACAACTACTAAGATAATGTATGCAAATGTATGTGCAAAGATACTGGACTTTGTGATGATAAACTGACAAAAGCAATCAGAATTGTTTAATGAATGCAAACATTTTAATACAACTAAATATGTATTAATAATTTAATATGACTAAAATTTACTTTTCTGTAACCACAGGAAGGTAATTTTCAGGTTTGATATAATAGTTTTAAACAAGCTAGTTTCTTTTTTTTCTTTTAAAGAAAACACATACTTCCATTTACATACCCCTATGATGGTATATGGCTATCTACACAGTAAATTATTAAATATGATTTTATTATAAAAACAGCATAACAGCATGAACCTATTAAAAAATAACTATGGCATTTCTCAAATCTTGAACAGACATTGGCCATACAGTCCAAAAAGAAATCCAAAGCAGTCATCTCATAAACTAGTTAAAAGTGAAATAAATACAAAGACATTACTTCCTAGGTCCAGATTGTTTTCCAGAACAAGACTGACCAATAGTTGTATAAATACTACCTTTCTCCTTCCTATGAATAGGTACCTCCAATCTATCTTCTGACGTTGTTCAGTTGCATCTATCTACACTTCACTGTTTAATTTTCGCCCTTATTAACTTGCCCTTAATAAATACAGATACATCTCCATTTCCGGAGGCATCTTAAAAACTTGCCCGGCCACAACAAATGCCTCCTGATCCAGAGAGAAGTATTTTGCACCGCAGCATCCCTAGGTCTTATAATGCGAGTACCAGGAGTAAACAGGTTTAGCAGCATTTCCCTAATTTAATTTCCAGAAGGAATTGTGAAAGTAGCCAAGCCTAAGAAATTAATCTACTCAAATCCCCGCCCTTATCTCCCAACTATTAGATTCTCACGGCCAGTTCACATCTTATAGGGCTAGATTATCGATCTACCCGCCCGGTTACTTAAAACGCTCGGGTGGTTGGTTTTATTCTAAGCTTCAGATTTCGTAGCCCCGTTTCTATACAACAGCGGGACGCCCCCCCCCCATTAAACAACAACAACAAAACGAAGGGATTTCACTTACCGCCGTCCGCGAGCCTGAACACGCTTCCTTTGAACCCCCTTCAGTCAAGTCCCTGACCCTCTCCCTACCCGCCCAGGGCCTCGAGCCCCCATCGCCTTCACCCCTAACGCATCAGCCCCCCTGACATAACTCCAGCTCCCAGCGCTGCGACGGCGGCTACCGCGACAATAGCCCGCGGTCCTCTCGGGTCTGAAGCACGTCGGCTGTCCCTCCCTCGCGTCCCACGGCTCTCGGGCAGAGGGGCCCTAACGCCAACGGGCCTCCAGGTGGCTCTCGCCTCTCCTCCCTCCCCCTTGCCGGTTCCCAAAGGCACAGGCGCGCGCGGGGATGCTCCGGCGCGCCATTCCCCGCCAAAGGCCCGAAGCTGCCCTATCAGCTCCGATCCGGCGCCGACCTACCAGGAGTTCGGCCAAACGCCCGCAGCCGTCGTCCTCGCCGCCACCGCCTTCGTCGCAGCCAAAGCCAACGTCCCCACTCGGCCCCACTCTCCATCCAGCCTTCTCGAGCGGTCCAAGATTGACGTCTCCCATCACCAACCGATGTCCAGCGAAGCCCAGGCACTTGGCCAATCGGCAAATGAAGGGGCAGGGACGATAAAATAGTCAGTCCCTTCAACGTTTTTTCTAGCCAATCAGAAGCCGAGACCGGTGGTTTGTTGAGGAGGGTGTGTACGCCGGTCTCCGAACGGGCTTGGAAAAAAACCCTTTTGTTCGCCGTGGTTGAAGTAGTAGATAGAGCGGAGTTCTGATTGAAACGTCATTTCCGGAGAAAGGTTTTCGCGCAGCCGAATTAACTGAAGCGGGTTTAGGCTTTTTCAGACGTTCGATCGGACATTTTCTTTAGTTGTTTTTGAAATTTTGCCGTCGAGATAAATGCCAGTGAAGCGGAATGATGTCGCGCTTTAGAGTATTGCAACTTTTATTTCTTTTGTTGAGACTTGGTGGATGCCTGCTTGTAGACTCCTAATAAAAGTAGTTCCAGTTTATTTTTGAGCAAGTTGTTTTAAACGTGGATTAAAAAAAATATTTTGTGTGTGTGTGTGTATGTTTGTATCATATCTAGTTCATGTCATTTAACGGTCTTATTTATAATGCTGATAACTAAGGAAAAATACTTGGAAGTTGGACTTTCAAACTGCAGAGCTAAAATACGTTTAGCAGAGGTACTGATGTAGACTAGAGCAGGGTTTACTCCACTCTTCAATGTGCGCTTGTTTTGATGGTTCGTTGTCAGAAAGCAAGCATGAAAACTCCCAAACAACGGCTGTTTTTCCAGTTACCTCCAAAGGACCACTTGTCCAGGGTACATGGGCAGCAATTTCAGTGTATTCTGTCTTAATTCAAAATGATAAACGGGAATATATGCCTATGGGCTTCCTTTTGACCTATATAGAATCTATGCACCTCTGTTTGCACAGATGGAATTCCTTTTCAAGGTGGTTTGAATGGTAAATCAGCTTAATTCCGTGTAGATGGAATTGTAGTTGACATAATTTTTAAGGGTTTCATACCTCTTAAAATAAAATCTACGCTGTTGGATCAAACAACATTGCTTTTTATAATTGAACAGATGCTAGAAAAATTGTAGCATTTTGGGGGCTGCAGATCACACTGTCAACACTGCCATGTTATGGACAGAACCTAGATTGTGCTATGTTCATACAGTGCCATTAAATCATAATGCCACTTCTTTGCTTTTGCTTAGCATATTCTGTAACATTAGTGAGGGAAAGAATCTGCCATTCAGTCTTCCCTCACATCCCAACCTCCCAGCTATTTCCAGGGCAAAAGGTGAGAAATTGCACTAAACAAAAGATAACAAGCTTGAGATGGAGACTGGGCAAAGGTAGTAGCCCATCCAGATAAACATTCCTTTTTTAGGATACCATATATTAATACCTCTGTGTGACTGCTTCCTCCAGCTGCAATGTAAATTAATCAGGAAACCAATTGATATGGTAAAATCCCACAAGCTCAGCAAGGTGCCTAATCGCCATCTCCTTTTGACCATCCAGTTAATTATACTGTAGTTTTCAATAATTCCTAGTGGGCGGGCTCTGTTTCTGGGAGGAACAAAGGAAAAGGTATAAAGTAATCACTTGATAACTAACTCTGTTTGAAATCTTTGATCCCTCTACTTACGCTCTTGAATAAACATTGCCTCTGCTCCAAGCAACTTGCCTGTATATTCTTTGGATGATCCAGTCTGGTTCTGAACTCAGGACTTTCATCTAACACTAGCTGTTGCAATTTGTAAACCAAGATTTAATAGTATAAATACATTAAAATAATTTATAAAATTATTACTATTATTATCTCTTTATTAAGGCATGGGAGTTAGTTACTTGAGGGACCACCTCTCTCCAGTTATATCTACCCATTCTATCAGGTCCAATCTAAGTAGTATATTGCAGTCCCATCAGTTAGGAAGTGTCATCTGGTGAGACCCAGAAAGTGGCCCTTTTCTGCTATGGCACACCTACACTGAGAGCCTCATCCCCTGGAGATTAGATTGGCTTTAACTCTGTTGACTTTTTGCAAGGCCCAGACATTGAAACCCAGGAATGTGATAGAACTAGTGCAGTTACTCTACTAAAATTGTTTTGATGAATGGGATTACCTTGGTTGTGAGTTTTATGTTTTTAAATCCTTTTTATATGCTTATTATATGTCACCCACAGGACTTGGCCTACCCCGATACATGTGGGTGACATATAATAGAATTAGAACAACTCATGGTGTGTGTGCTGACTCCTTGCATAAATGGGGAAAGATACCTTCAGCACAATGTGATTGCGGGGCTCCTCGACAGACTATTCAGCATATAGTGAGGGAATGCCCTAACAAGATATCCAGGAGACTGTAGGGACTTCCTCTGCACAACAACGGCAGCTACTGACTGGATCTCCAAACTTGATATTAAGCTTTGAAATGTTATTTCCGTTTTCCTTTTAGATTTTTCTTACTGTTTTAACTGTTTTTAATTTGTAAAAATGAAGTGTTTTAATATTGTGTGTGACCAGCCATACGCTAAATAAATAAATATGTGCTTATATATTGGTTTCTTTGGTTTTTAAATTGTTGCAGTGTTCCTGTGTGCTGTTTTTAGATTTGTTTTAATTGTAAGCCGCCCAGAGTCATATATGAGATAGATAGCTATGTAAATTTGGAAAAAAGAAAGGAAAGAGAAAAAGAAACAAACAAAAAAAAGGAAGAAAAGAAAGAAAGAAAGAAAACCCAATTATAGTATTTATTTAAGAAGCCATTGTCAAAATAAATCATAACTTAGTATGAAATATGAATCTACTCATATATACTGTATGGTACCCTGTTTCCCCCAAAATAAGACATCCCCTGATAATAAACCCAATCGGGCTTTTGAGTGCATGGCAATAAGGCCAAGCGCTTATTTCAGGGTTCAAAAAAATATAAGACAGTGTCTTATTTTCGGGGAAACACGGTAATAGGGTCACAGGTGTCAAATATTTTTGTGATCCAAAAGCATGCACATTTGCAGCCAATGGTAATTGAATCAGAATAAAACCAGTGATGTCATAGTGATATGATACAAACTCCACCTTAAGTATTTGTGTCCTGATACCTCAGGGGTGTCAAACTGGTGGGCCACGGGCCAGATGCGTCACGCATAGGCCACACCCAACCCAGCTCCGCGAAGGGAAAAAAGTCACAAAATGTCACGTGACGGCAATGTGACGCTGTGAGTTTGACACCCATGTGATACCTGATTTACCTATAACAATATGGTGTGTTAAGAGTACAGGAGGATAGTTGAAGTGAGGTCTTTCTCAAGCGTAGCTGTAGCTGTCAGGAGCTTTCTACTTTATGATACTCGAGCCCTTGCACAACAGTATGACTGGTATATCTTGTTAGACAACATATACTGTTCTTATTTCAGACATTTGTATGTTTTTCTCCTGCCCTCTTGAATATTGAATTATGGGTGGAGATAACATTCTTCAAGACCAACATTTATGTTTGTTTGTTTTTCTTCTGTTCATCTCTTTCCAATTCCTGGGGACTCCCTGGAGAAGTCCCTGCAATTTTCTTGGAAAGGTTTTTCAGAAATGTTGTGTTGTTGCCATTTATTTGATTAGCTAGAAGTATTCAAAATATTAATGTCTGGCTATGGGCTGTAGAAAAGTGTGCAACCTGACTTAATTCTTGTTATGGCTTCTGAGAAAACAAACTTGTTTGCAGAATGCAATTAAGAATATTACTGCCTGTGTAGCTGAGATAGAAAGGTTGGAGATTTAGATAGAAAGGTTGGAGCTTTACATAATATGTAATCATTCACCCACACACAGCAAATGGATGTTGAAATTAGAAATTTTCCAGAATGTGTAGAAGTATGACTTCATATTCCGAAGACACTGCTGTTGTCCAAATTATAAAAATAAAACAATGTTTCTTAAAATTGTTTCATATGAATATGCGGTTTCATGATCGCTCGCAATGTATTCCTTAAACGGCTCATTTACTTAATTTTTTTCAAGTGATGAAAACAAGTTCAAAAGCATGTCATTGGCGTGAATATAAGCTTTAATTACATTTTAATCATGTTTAAAGAGCCTTAAGTTCTATAAAGATACTGCTTGGGTTCAAGGTGAAAACAATTCCAAGGCACCTTAATCATGGATTAGAAATGTGTCTAGAAGAAATAACATTCTCTAGATAGTGCATCATTTTTTTAAAAGTTCACTTTTGAAGTATACCCAACATTTATAGTCATCTTGCATAAGAAGCTGTTTTATTCTGTGTTGGACACTGTTCTTGGGGCATTAGTGATGGTTCAGATTTTATAGCATCATTTTTTTCCTAATCTCACCTGGAAATGTCAAAGTCGGCATAAATGTGCATTTCTACTGAACTACCATTTTTCCAAATTATAGAAATTTGCCTTGTTATTTATATATTTGGGTTGTATCTAAACTGGACTGTGCAAAGTTTCGAAGGGGACATTTACTTTGTGAAATAATCCATATGACATAGTCACATAACATAAAAGTTAAGTTTAAAGTGTAACTAGTTTTATACCAGATATAAATAGTACTTTCAAAGCACATTACTAACTCACTGGATCAGCCACTAAACCCACATATGCAAATTGTTACAGAGTGAGCATATTGTTCACCATTTAAATGATCTTGCCAATAATTTAATAGGGCATATTCCAAACTCTCTCTTTTCAATGTTTCATCCTTTGCAATTACACTTTTCTGATGATAGACTTGAAAGGTGGTTGTGTAGATGAAATTAGAAAGCTGTAGGTGTTCAATTTCTTGGAATCATTCAGTTCAATTATTTAATCAGTCAACTTGTCTTACCTGAAAGCATACTTTAAAAGACATGCATTTGAATTTGATAGGAGTTTTATAATATAAAAACACAATGATTGTCATTATGCTACAATGTGAAAGATACTCTTTAAGATGCATGTTTTAAGATGTGAAGGGCTCAACTTCAGATCCAGAAAGCCTGAAGTAAACACTTAAATCACAGGTGGTCATATGCGTAGTATAATTTTCAGTATGTTTACTGGAGATAAATCTAATTTCTGGACTGGCCTTCCTTTCATGGTATAAGTATATGCATAGGAGTAAATTACATAGCAATTAGTGTTGCTGATTCCTTAGTTGATTCCCTCCTTCCTGAAGTGGGGTACATGCACAGTTTCTTTTTATTAAATGAAATTCTCAAGCCTATCAGTTTCAAAAGCATTTGTGGTAATATGCCATCAGGCTGACAAACTGTGGTTTGAACAAATCTACCTTTCTTCTCAAATGTCAGGAAAATACAACCTTGTAGTTATTTGCCAAGCAGACAGCTTTTAGATGATTGACCCCAGAGCATTAATAATAGTAAAAATAAAAAGAACCTGACAATGTCACCAATGTATATAGTGATCATGTAAAGAACAAAAGAAAGAAAGAAAAATCAGCCAGAATTCTCAGCAGATTCAGTTTGTATAGTTACGAGGGTATTAATGTATATTCCTGTAATAATCTACCAAGGGGGCAAAACAGGTCAGTGTATTGATAATATCTGCTCTGTGATAGAAATTGTAGCATCTGTAGCAGAAATTGATTTTTTAATGCAATTTCTACCCAAACCTGAAACTGAGGATTAATAATTGTTAAAGCAGCTAAGTGCCTTAAATAGTGAGGAGTGCATACCCTGCAATGACTCCAGTTTTTATTTCATTTGAAAGGAGCTCAGTGAAATCTTATTGACAGTTTACAACATTTGCAATCCATCATGGATGCATAAATGGTACATAGCGTAGGTACACTCTAACAGTCCAACAAATTCTCTGAAGGCAACTAAACTCATATGAAATCTTCCAAGGTGTGTCCCTGAGATACTCCAACTCAACAATCTCTCACTATCATTCCTAAATGACAGGGGATTCCTCTGTTTATTGCATCTTCATCCACATCTCATAAGGGAGAAGAAACATCCTAACCATTGTACTAAGTATCTTATTGGCAAGGTTAGCCTATTTTGGGAATAAATATTTATTACGTACTGTTTGACAATTAAAAAGGAATAGTCTGAGAGGTGTGTATTATTACATAGAGAATATCCAATTATAAAATCCCCAATAAATAAACACATTTATATTTTTTAAAAAAACATCATTCAGTTGGGCAATGTAACAAATCTCATATAACTATTTGGAAGATCAGTCTATTGCTGATTTTTTTTTACAACTGATTCCTGAATTATCTACAAATAACTCCAGATGACAAGCATATCCAATACTAACATGCTGTCTCTTACAAAATAATATAAGAGTCATATTAAATAACAAGTTATATTACTTCAATTTGGTCAGGACTTGATCTGTCAGCAAGAAGTCATAATTTAGCTAAATTTTAGCTGTCTGTAACTGGAATTCTGAAAGAATGAAGATCTGCATTTGCTACATAATTTCATTTGTGGATTGGGAAAATTATTATCACAATTTGTTTACTCCAAATCTGAGAAACAGTTACTCCAAATCTGAGAAACAGTTACTAAATAGTGATTTACTAGGAGGTATATGCCACCAGCAACAAGTTTTAGAAACTAAGATTTAATTTATTATAAAAAGTCCAATGAACAGTAACGCCTCTTGTGATGGATGATTTTTTACTGTTCAAGCTATTTAAAAGATACTCTGACTGATGTTCTCCCTCTCTTGGTGGAGTTATTTACACATATAAACAATCTCTGTTATATCCCAGTTAAGGGGAAGATGTCAACTGTAGTTCTTACATATAAAAAAGGGAATAAAAGAATCCTAGTAATTACAGGCTTGTTAGTCTAATACGTACTGTATCATGGCTAAAATACAGGTCAGATTTCTCTTCAACAAAGTTGAGAACTGGGTAAGTGAAACATGCATTTTAGTACAAGCAACCTGGGTTCAGATAGCCAGAATCCATTATTTTCCATCTGTTTTCTTCTGAATCAACTAATTACTAAATATGTCAGCAAAGGGAAGAAATTGTTTTCTGCCTTTATAAATCATAGTGCAGTATTTTGAAGTAGTTAACCAGAGAATAGTATGTTAGAAATTGACTATCCATCCGTTAAATTCTATTTGCCTTCATTTGTGTATTCTTAATACATGTACTGATCAAAGCTCTTTGCACAAATAGCTGCTTCAGAGTGCATTCTGGGGTCAGTGGAGCCATGACAAGTAGGATTAATATTTACAAATGTTTAAGACAGGTGCATATTTGCATTTTTGCTATTTCATCTACAGTTCAATGCCTTTCCAGGACTGATGACGGATCTTGAAGTACATATGCCTAAGGCACTCAACATGCATTGCAATGCTTTGCTACAGTATATTTTTATTTATATATTTAGCAAATTATGGAATAGAATTATTAGTGGAGAATTGATTCTATGGAAACTGATGGATACCCAAAACTGTATTTGATAGAACAGACTAAATTTAAGTTAGAGGTCTCTTGGATTGTATAAATTATATATTATTTTTAGGAGTTGTGGCCTCCTTGTCTCTTGCTGAACTGTCTCTGGATAACAAGTGAAAAGACTTCTGTACAAAGAATCTTAGAAGCTATTTATTTATTTATTTATTTATTAAAATTTCTATGCTGCCCAACTCCCGAGGGACTCTGGGCGGCTCACAGCATGTATAGAAACATATAACAGGTAAAAACAATTTTGTTAAAAAGCCATATTAAAATACTATCCATAATTTAAAAATAACTTTCATTCATACCCCGCCTGCCGGAAGAGCCAAGTTTTTATTGCTTTACGGAAGGTCAGCAGGGTGGGGATAGTCCTGATCTCTGGAGGGAGCTGGTTCCAAAGGGAGGGGGCTCCCACAGAGAAGGCTCTCCCCCTCGGCCCCGCCAGCCGGCATTGCTTGGTCGATGGGACCTGGAGGAGACCCGCTCTGTGGGACCTCAGTAAGACTGAGATGTGGAAATGTATCAGCCATTATAAATGCACTTTCAAACATCAAAATATAAGAAGGTCCAAATATCTCAGGAGGGTAGTCATCTGAATGAAATTTTAGCAGTTGCTGTAAATATAACAATTAAATATGGAAAGTTTAACCAAGTTCCCTATCATTAATGTACATGTATTTCAGGTGCTCCAGAGATTAAGGACATAACAGATAACACACTATATGAAAGCCAACTGTACAGTAAAGGGAGATCGTGAACAGCCTATTGGGATCCCTAATTAGAACAACATATTTGTTGGTTGGTCAGAATCCAGTTATTACAAACAATATCACCTTTTATCTGAATAAAAAGTAGAAGTGAAAGTTGCATATATGGATCTGGTTGGGGTAAATTGTAGGGGTGATACAGCAATCTGAATTGTACTTTCATCTACCTTTGGCTTTTATTACATTTTGCTCCGTATAATGCTTTGTCTTGTATTTGTATTTTGATGTGATGCCATGGATAATGAATAACGTATTATTATGTTCCATCAAGTTGACTCTTAGCAATTACATAGATAGATTTTCACATGGATGACCTGTCCCTAATCTGGTCCCTAAGCAGGGGTGGGTTCAGACTGGATTGCCCGAACTGGTAGTGACCCACTGGTGATGTCACAGATCCGATTCTGTCGGTGCCAGTCTGTGGCACCGCCATCTTTTTTTGGAATTTTCCGTGAATTTTTCCCTGTTTGGATGGCTTCTCCTCTTCTGCTGCTTGAAAAAGGGCCCTCCCACCCGCCCCCGGGTTAATACTGACCTTTATTTCTTCGCCCGAAGCACAGCTGATCAGCTCCTCAGCTGTGTTTTGGGCTGATTCCTGCTACTGAGCATGTGCGGAAGCCAAATTGCACGAGCTCACACGCATGAAATGTTGCGATGCGAACCGTTGGCGAAGGTAAGTGGAACCCACCCCTGTCCCTAAGGTCTTCCAAGAGTGTATCCATTGCCATTTCAATTGAGTCCATCCATATTGCTTCTGGTTGTCTTCTCTTTTCTTCCACCTTTCCCAGCATCAGAGCCTTCTCCAGAGAATTTGGTCTTCACATAATATGTCTGAAGTATGATAATTTGAGTTTGGTCATTTGTGCTTCCAGTGATATCATTATTGCAACCATCTAAATAGTCTATTACTTGCAATAGGCTAACAGAAGGCACACTATCTCATATATGCTAAGTTAATTAAAAAGACAGGCAAGCAACAGAAAGGGAAAAATAGGAGTAATTTTTATTTTTTCCAGAGGGAGTAGAAAGAATAAGAGGAAGAAAAGAGATCTGAAAAAGTTGAAGTGCAGATAGAATAAATAGAATAATAGCACTGATAAATATACATTGGATTATGAAAGGTTATGGATAATATGGTAACCTTTTTCTGGAACTAAGCAGGTACTGGCCTCATTAGAATTTAGATGGGAGATTAGCAGGGAATACCTTAGCTTTGAACAGGGTCTCTTTCTAAAACCTTTATTGCATTCAGTTCAAATTTGCTACACAACATATTTACCCAAACTGAACATTTAGCATTTGCTTTAAATACGGTGAAAATGAAAACCCAGGATATTAAGGGTGATGAAAAAAATAATTAAGCTAAAAATAAGAAATATATAGATTTTCGATAAACTAAAGGAAGTGATTTAGAAATAGAAATATGATAACGATATGTAAAGCTGTAATATATATATATATATATATATATATATATATATATATATATATATATATATATATATATATATATATGATGTTTATTTTTTGTTTTTTATACATGTTATGTTTTTTAGGTTAGGTTAGGTTGTTTATGTTATTGTATAATTTTATATATGTTTGACTTGTATATATGTATATTTTTTGTATTATATGTTGTTTATTTTCTTTAAAACTACTTAATAAAAATTATTTTAAAAAAAAGAAAGAAGGAAGGAAGAGTGAAAAAGAAATAGGAGTTGGGTAGCTTGGATCCTTTGTTATGAAAGACAGTCCTCTGTATGAAGGATTGACCAGGCCAAGTCCAATTTATTATTCAATAAATATAAGAAACAAAAACCGGGGGGGGGGGGCTTGAATCTGCCCATCAATTTTTGGACCTGTTAATAGACTGATCAAGAGGCAAACAAACAAATCTTTCACATCAGAGGTAATGGAGATTCCTATTTAAATTACACTTGTTACTTCTATGCTTTAATTTTATAATATAAGCAGTTTTTTTGCCCACGTCTTTTTTTTGATGATACATTGTTTTTTTGTACAAGTGGATTCCTAAATGATTATGGCCAGTTAAAGCATGATATGAACTTGATACATTTTCAGCAACTAATGAACAATGCAAAGCATTCAGGTTCAGTGCCATGAGAACTCTTCTGGCAGCGTTGCATATTTTAAACAGGCTTTTTTCTTAAACAAGGAAGTCATAAATTGAAGTAGAGGCATATAGGGAGGAGTTTAATCCTTTACTCCCATCGCCATTTCCCCCTTTGACTCACTGACAAGTTGTTTTTGCTAAAATAGCTATTTACTACAAATAGAGCTATTTCCCTCTCCTTCCCAAAAACTTACTGGAGAAGATAACAGAAGTTCAGGGCATTAATCAGCAAAGTAGGCAGGAAGGCTGTGAAACATACCATCTAAAAATAGATCCCAAAGCCTAGTGTTTAAAATCTAACCTATCACTGGTTGTACCAATGGGATTTCAGTAAGAGAAGCTCATGAGGTAAAGATTCAAACAGTATCCACAAAGTCTGAAGAGTTGTTGGGAAATTTTTGAACTTCCTTTACTCTATATTTATTGAATGTTTGCCTGTTGCTAGACACATTTGTTTAATGTTGCTCAAGCTGACCATTGATAATAATCTGTGACTCATGTATTTGGGTGTTTTCATGACCACACCTCCTCATTGTCAAGTAAGAACCACACCAGAGAGACTCTTACGAATACGCTGTTTTACCTCTTCATTACAAAGTCTTTTAGCTGTACTGGCTTATTCTAGACATTGGCAATTTGTTCTTACTTCAACTTATTTTCTTAAAGCTGAATGCCAGCTGATATGAGTTAGTTTTTAAGATGTATATAATTGATAAAATATCTAATAAACATGACTTAATAATCTTATTATTTTGCCGTTATTCCATGAATGTCAAACCGACATGTACGGATCACTTAATATACCACAATGTGGGGGGATACGGAGGTACTGACATATCCAAGTTCACCTGGCAAATCCTAAACTTGATTGAGGAGTGGAAGCAGTACCTCCATACTGTCAATTTAATGCTTTGACTTTAATACTGAAGATGTGAAATGTAATGTTTCTTTGATTCAATAATAGTTATAGTGGCTGGAATAAAATCACGTTTATTGCTCTTGCATTTGATATCTATTCTTTTTGATATTTAGAAAGGATCCTAACCAGCAAATTTTACTGCATTTATGGGATGGGTTATGAATGGGGTCTTTCCTTAATGTGCTTTATCCCCAGAGAGCATCATTTCTTGGACCAATTGATGAAAGAAATAGTAATTCTCAGTGAACATTGAGTGTTTCAAAGCTTTGGACTGATGCTTTTCTAACAACGAATTAGATAAGGCAAAAAAAAAAAGGTTTTTCTTCTTCTCAAGATTAAATGGAGATTTCCCACATGTGCCCTTACCTTTAAACATAATTAGTTACCCAAAGAAATGCCAATAAAAATATTATGTGATCTGATTGTTATGCTAGTTCCAATCATGTTTTAGGATTGTTACAAGCTACAGACCTCCTTAAAAAAAAGAATTTAGAATTGTTGATGTGAATATGTATCTCCACCCTGTGTCCAAAACTTTGTACTGCATCACAGAGCTGTGTCATCTGTGCCTATGGAAATACAAGTTAAATAGCAATAGCACTTAGACTTATATGGATTCTATTTGCGTATGCTGTATGGCTTGCTTGGATGTCTACTTCAGCAGCAAAGGGATGAATGGAAAGATAATTAGAATGGAAAAACATAAACTTTTTTTTAGCTAGACTAAAATAATTAAAGTAATTATGATTACAAAGAGACATTCAATAAAAAGTAACAAACAAAACAAAAATTAGTTGCTTTGTGCACTAAATAAAAATGTATTTTCTCTAACAATTTTATAAGGCACTGAAGCCATGAGCTTGTATGAAGGATCCCACTGTTTGCTGAATTCTGTGTAGTGCAATGACCTCCTACAATATCCTCTTTTTTTTAATGTATAAGAGCTGATGGATCACACCTGAAGTTCATTTACTTCTATTATTTTCCATACAGACCAACATGTTTATATGTAAATAATAAGCAGTGATGAAAGAAATAGACTTCTCCCATTGTTTCCAACCTTGCAGTACCCAAGGCTTAAAAAAGGAATAATACAATGGTATCAAAATGTAAGTTGGGGGTGGGGCAGGAAGTGAAATAATTATGCTGGTTTTAAGAGCTCTGTTCAAGCATTTGCCATTGAAAAGGTGCTGAACCAGAAGCTAGCTCCACCTTCAGGATACTTGTCTTCATAATACTGTGAGTTTAGAACTTCCTGCATGAACTTAGAAAATCTCCAGGAAGAATCTTTGCATATTAGTATGGATGCAAAGTCCCCAGTTCTTGGCAGGATTCAATGTTCACTCAACCCAAAATATGGGTTGAGCTGGGCAATGAGTAAAGCATTGGTGTTGCTGCTGGTAGAGACAATCAAGATTAATTATGTTTATCAAAAAAGAATTGTGTTACTCCACCTTTACTTAAGCACTACCATCTAAAAACTGATAAGTCTTTTGTCTTTAAACATTAAAGATCCATGTGATAACTGAAAAATTCTGATAAACTGTGGGGTTATTTTGTAGCAGACATTTAGAAATTCAATTTCAGACTAAAATGTTACTATTTTAGTTTCATTGGAATTTATTTGTGTGCATATCCCTGTGTGTATACATGTGTATAATAGAGATACAAATTTATTTGAGCTGTTAAATCCTTCCAGTAATACTAGCACTCAGTGTCCTTGGACAGATATCAAATTATCCTGATTGCTGTGATACTTTGTTCCTCCTGCAGTTCTTCTTTCTTTCTGTTTATGCACAAGAAACTCTGAAAAGATTTATTTATTTATTTATTTATTAGTGACATTTATATACCGCCTCACAGTGCAAGCACTCTCTAAGCGGTTTACACCAGTAAGCAATGTATATTTATATTGCCCCCAACAAATCTGGGTCCTCATTTTACCTACCTCGGAAGGATGGAAGGCTGAGTCAACCTTGAGCCAGTGAGATTTGAACCACTGACCTGCGGATCAGTGTCAGCTAATGTGGCCTGCAGTACCTGCCTCTAACCGCTGCGCCACCTCGGCTCATCATTTCACATCTTTGCAGCACAAATGTCTGTATCTCAAATTACAAGTCTTATTTCAACTGTCCAACAAGTGTATCCTCTGTTCTAAGCAAAAATCTGAGCCAGAAACACCATTACTATATTCAAAGTACTGCCTTTTATAATATTCCTTCTGAGAGACTCCAACAAATCTCAGAGACTTTGGACAATCTATATATATAAAAGCCAAATGCCACTCATGCATCATCATGAAATCTCCAGAACCGTAAAGCCTACAAACTTGAAACTTGGCACATATGTTCCTCTTGGCTTCCAGGTGCTCGCTAAGGATTTTTTGAAATGACCATCACATCATTAGTATTTCTTATAGAGTATTATATTAATTAACATGCTCTGATGCTAAGGAGTTAGAAGTTCTACTCCCCCTCCCCACTGAAAAGAACTCTGTTCCAACTGCCACTTGCCTTATATTAACACACTCTGATGCTACCCCTTAGCTAAACCGGGCATGGGCATGGCCAGCACATGACTCATCCGGCCTGCAGGCTGGGAGTTTAGACATTCTACTCCCCCTCCCCACCTGAAAAGAACTCTGTTCCAACTGCCAGTTGCATTATATTAACACACTCTGATGCTAAAGAGTTACACATTCTACATAAATTTTCAAGCTTTAAGTGTCAATGTATCAAACTACTCATTAATTTTCAAGCTTTAATTGTCAAATTATCAAGTCCAATCACATAGTTTTGTAGCGAAGTATGGGTATCCCGCTACTAGTAAATATATGAATACCGAGAAATGTTTCCCATCAATATCCTCAAACAAAATCTAGTTTAATTTCCTTCCCACACTTTTAAAGGATGCTAGCTTGAGTAGACTCTATTGGAGCCAGGATGTCTGCATTAAAATGTGGCCATGATAGTAACAATCAAAGCTCTATCTATTTTTAGGTGCATTTTATGTGTAATGCATATAAAAAACAGGTGGAACTTGACATATGATTGCAACTTTCATCTTGATTTTTTTTTTTGCTGTACCCAGACTAGATCTGTATACCTGGTAGTGTACTGCATATGCCACCAGATGTTGACTATCTGCTTTATACATTAAAATATATATGTTTGATATGGTATGTTCTCTCAAGTGGGTAACAAGTATTATTGCATCACTTAGACACAAAATGTAAAAATTCAGGTACCTGAATTTAGAGATCTGAAAATAAAATTAAAAATGACATCTGTTAGTGAGCATTGTGCTGCTCAGTCAGAACACTGACTGGTAAAGGATACTCAAGGGTGGAAAGTATATAGATGTCATGCTTAACTTGTTGTTTTTTTAGTTCTTAATCTGTTTATAGTTAGCTTTTATTTATTGCAGTTTATTTGCTGTTTATATGTTTTTGTATATTTCTTTTGTATATTTGTGGGAGTGGAGAGTTGTAGCCATCTACAAATAGCTAAACAAAAATGGATTTTTGCTTTACAAGTATATATTATTGTGAGCTGCATCAAATGATCTTATTATACTGTTAGTTTTGTTCTACCCACAGAATGCTTCACAGAGTTAGGGACTAACTGGATAAGATTTGAGATATACACAGAGATGGAAATGAGAATGACAGAGAACCTGACTGGAAATCTGCTCTCTTAATGTTAGATTTACTTCTCTGCTTCCTTTAATGTACAACATATGACAATTTTGGCTTATTATTTAGCTCTGCCTTTAAAGTGTAAAGTAGATGTTGTCTGTATAGTTAAGATCTTCAAACAACAAGACAAATAAATGTACAGTGGACCCCTTCTGAGGTCCATTCAGAAGTTATACGATACCGCACTGAAGAGATTCAACCCTTTAATTTTTAGCACAAAAGCAGATGCTATTTTGGGTATCAGGAACAAAAGCATCACTTTCAACATTAAAGTATTAATTGTATGCCAGCTTCCATTCCTGGTAAGGCTTCAGCTGAAGCTCCACACAGAGTTATGAATACTACAGCTCCAAAGAAAATGTCATAATGACAAGTTACAGCTATGACTGACGGTATCTACATTTCCATATAAGATGATACTATTACCACAATTGGCAGGCTTCTCTGTCTTCCAGCTGCATTGCAATTGTAAAGCAGTGAGCATCTTTATCTCCAAGAGACATTGACTCATTATTTCCCAGAATTAATGAACAGATGTTTCCTGAGCTGCATTTCTAACTGGCTTTTGCTGCTTTCTTGTTGTGCTGTAAATATTCCTCTTTAGCCAATTTGTTCCAAATAGTAAGAAAAAGAGAAGCACTGCAAAGAAAGCATATCTCATAATTTTTAAGGTTTTAACAGTTTGCATGACAGATCTCAGTATCCTGAATCTGGAATACGGGTTTGTAACTGGACAACACATTTCTAAAACTTAAGTGGAAAAGAGAGGAAATACAGTAGGAAGAAATCTGAATGATTTTGTTTAAATTCTAGAATATTCGGAACCCTTTCTCAACATAATTTGTCCAGATGTGGCGGATTATTAGAGCCGTGGTGGCACAGTGGTTAAATGCAGTACTGCATGCTACTTCTTCTGACTGCAGGCTGCCAGCAGTTTTGCAGTTCAATTCTCACCGGCTCAAGGTTGATTCAGCCTTCCATCCTTCCGAGGTCAGTAAAATGAGGAACCAGATTGTTGGGGGCAATATGCTGACTCTGTAAACCACTTAGAGAGGGCTGTAAAGCACTATGAAGCGGTATATAAGTGTAAGTGCTCTTGCTATTATAACTCCTATTATCTCCTGTATACTGTTATTAATCAGTAAACTTTACTGAACTCAGTGGAACTTTAATTACTACGAATAAGGGCAGAGTATACATTTGTTGTTGTATAGGCTGTCTCATAGAAAGGAACATATACACCTAGCAAGTTTTGTTATAGTAAATCAGGTTATTGATCTACTTTTCCCAGTACTGTTAGGGCAGAAGTACAGTACTGCTGTACTTCTCCTGGGTTCCAGGTTGTTCAGTCATAAATGGAGCTACATCAGGAACTAAACCGGTATAGGTGCTGAGATACATTTATATGCTGAGTGGCATATAAATTTGATAAAACACACACACACCCTAAGATGTAACTTTTACTGCAAAACCATGGATCTTTGTTACACTATTCCATTGTTTTAATCTAATAGTATTTGATTGTGATAGCATATAAAGACATCAGTGAATCCATGGAACATTATGATGTGTTATTTAACAATTTTGGTCTGGTTCTTTAAACTGGTTGGTAATTTTTCTTAAGTTTTAAGTGATCTGATATCATTCAAGCCCTATGAGTGGGAAGCACTGTAGCTCCCTTCACTTAGAGTCCAAAGGTAATTCTGTGATCAGGCAGGTTATGGGGAGCCATGCATTTAGTAGAGTGAAGGGACAGCAGCAAATCCATTGAAGGCATCTGCTGATACCACCCTAGAAGCACTGTGGACTATGTATGAGGTGGGAACTGTCCCTGATTCAACTGAGCCGGAGAAGGGGCAATGAAATCCTAGGCTTAGAAAGCTTAGAACTATGTCGCCTTCGGCACGACCTAAGCATAACTCATAAAATTATCTGCTACAACGTTCTTCCTGTCAATGACTACTTCAGCTTCAACCACAACAATACACGAGCACATAACAGATACAAACTCAAAGTGAACCGCTCCAAACTTGACTGTAGAAAATATGACTTTAGCAACAGAGTGGTAAATGCCTGGAACTCACTACCTGACTCTGTGGTTTCGTCACCAAACCCCCAAAACTTTACCCTTAGACTGTCCTCTGTTGACCTTACCCGATTTCTAAGAGGTCAGTAAGGGGCATGCATAAGTGCACCAGCATGCCTACCGTCCCTGTCCTAATGTTCCCGCTTATCAGTACCCATTTTATGTATATAAACAATGTTTTATCTATGTGTATTACCAACATGTACTTGACAAATAAAATAAATAAAATAAAATAAATAAATAAAAAATTTCCCTACTGTACTAGATCAAGCCAGCTCCAGGTTCATGGGACTTGCCAGAACTCCTTACTTGCTCAGGAACTGCTTGTTGTCTAATGTAGATAAAGTAACTGATTCCTTCTGCTCTGCCACGTTTTTAAAAAAAATACGCCCAAATTACTTATCCTGGAGTTTCTTTATTTCACTTTTTACTTCTGGTACATTCTCAATTTCTTTTGTTGGTGCTAATAAAAAGTTAGCTTCATATATTTATGAACATTATAAAAGCAAATAACATATTCTAAAACGGATTTGCTATTCTTTTAATGAAACCTTTTTTTATCATAGAAAAGAAGGATACTAATAAATGAAATGCATTATGAATTCTGTTCCTCATCAGAAACTGTTCTAATTTCCCAGCATTTTTTCTTTTCAGCTACAAGACTTGGATCATGGATGACTTTGGCTCAGGTCTGTTACTCTTTTGGTTTCATGACTTAAAATTTTAAAGATCAGATTGAAAGAACTTTGGTTTCAGGGAGACTTTTTCTAAGAACCACTCATGTTGGAATAGTAATGCTCAGCTAGCATCCCAAAGAGCAAACTGAAGTTTAATGTATTCTTAAGGCAGAGAAGGGTAGCTTTCTTGTGATCAAAGCCATTTTTTAAAAATGGCATTTTAGGGCCAGCCTGAATATGACTGATGATGTCAGGATATTTCATGTGTGTGTGTGTGTGTGTGTGTGTGTGTGTGTGTGTGTGTGTGTGTGTGTGTGTGTGTGTGTATCCTTCAGCCTAGCCCTGCCTGAAACTATCTCAAACAACCTCAGGTTTGGTAATGGATGCTCTGGGAGGGGCTGCATGCACAGAGGAGTTGCCCAACCCTTCCTTAGAAACTTAGCTTGTCTAATAGTGCAGACTCCATGGTGCAGAGAAGCCTCCTTCAGGAAGTAGATTGAAATAGGACAATTATACAATATGTGGAGATTCTATATATTTAAAGAATCAAATCAAGCATACAATGTGTTATATATTGTGATCCTGCTCTAAACCAGCTTTTTCTAACTAAGGGCTTTCCTGTTAATCTACAGCTCTGAGAACTGAGAATTTTAAGAGCTGTAGTTCAATATATGAATAGTGCTACGTACTGCCGTATGGAGTATGGATTTGCATGGTCACCACTGATTGGCTGATCAAGTGGCGGGAGAAATGAACTGCTGTCAGTGGCCAGCAAGCTTCAGGGAAGCCCTTAAAAGCGGCTTCCCTGGAGCCTGCCTCAGCTAAGGAGAAGTAAAGGTGCTGAACTGTTCCTATGTCTCGCCTCTTCATTCCCACGCAAATCTAACAAATAGAATAGTGGAAAAAAGTTCCTCTAACTCTCCTAATTCTCCTCTGCTTAAACTATACCCACTCTCTTGTATCAACCAAGCATGTCTTAAAAAAGAATCTGAACTAAATAAATATCAAGGTTTTATCTTGCTGTACTTTTTAATAATTGGAGAAGAAACATCTAACTATGGTTAAAGTAGCACTACATTTTGAGTTGTGGAAGTCCACATTATCACATGATGGCAGCAATAAGAAATTCAAGTCTAGGTTGCATAGTCAAGAAGGCATGCACATTAATTTAATTAGCATTCAGTTGATTGTGATTGTTGTTTTCTTCCAAACCATCTTGGTCAGCCTGTGTTGAGAAATGTGTCTTTCATCCACATGGCATCTTCAGAATGCCTTAAAAGTCCTGACATGAGTAACAGATCAAGTTATTTTCATGTTAATTTTTGGGAAGTGGTTTTAAAATAATCTAATAAAGTATTTGGTATGTATTTGTCCCAAACTGAAATTCTGTATTTTATTTTATTTTATTAATTTTATTATTTATTTTTTCAATTTATAAAGCCATTTCAAATGAGTCACTCTGGTATTTATACTACTAACATGGTGTCCCCTCCCCCTCTCTCTGGATTCAGTGCTAGTATAAAGGTGAAATGAGGGAGATAGTTTGATATTGTTGTTGTCCTGAAAAACAAGTGCTATATATCAGGTGTCAAAGCAAAGAGGACAAAAAGACTAAGAAAATTGGTTCGCCCTTCCATACACAAAACAGAAAGAATAAAAGATGGATACAAAAATATTATAAAATATCTCAACTGTCAAGGCTGCCATTGCAGGAAATATACAACATGAAAAAAATGTCCAGAAAAAACTCATGTGAGGGATAGCCTTTTCTCTTTAAATATTATGAGGCATCCATCCTCAGTATTCAGCCCTGTTTCTTTTGTCATATTGGACACATTTTCACATTCCAATTAATGTTATGTCCAGACTATATGACTCACTTTGCTTGGCCTTTTGTGTGCAATCTTCCTAAGAATGCCGGTTTTCATGCAGAGATTGCTAATGTTTTCTAGGCAATTAAATCTGATCTGAAGATTTAAATATGGTGGGGATATAATCACAAATGATCTCCTTGGATCACTTAGGTGTACATTTTCTTGGTGTGCTTTTTGTCATATGAGAAGGATAAGAAATAGATTAAAAATAGAGGGTTGGGGAACAGTGAATTAAAAACAGTGAAGTGGGAGAAAATATATAGGGAAAATTATTAAAAATGGGGAAAACAGAGGAGGAAGAGGATGAGGTAAAAAGACAAAGAGAACAGGGAGAAAAAAGAGGGAATGCAGGATAAGTAAAAATCATTTTCTCCCCTTTAATCTCAGATATTCCTCCTCTTCCCCAATCTTTTTGATTGAAATTACAATCTTTTTGTCCAAAAAAAGAGGCTTGTCCTAACAGTGTTTCATACTGGTGAAATTCAAGTTAGTTCAATTATTTTTAGGGCACAAATTTTCCTTTAATTCAAAGACATGGAGAAAATTGTTCAGTTCATTTTCAATAGAGAAAAATACTTTCAACCTGGGAAAATGGTTGCCTAGTAATACAGTTATTTGCACTGGGAAGCAAATGTATGATGAGGACCTCAGCATGTCCTAAGAGACACAGTAATTCCAATAAATCTGGTGAACTCAGATTTAAAGGCTGTTCATGTTAGAAGTTGTATTCAAGTTATTTATATACCAATATCAATTCACTGACATTTCTTTGCACCTAAAAATATATGTATCTATCTCAAAACTGTAAATTTTGTTGTATTACTTCAAAAAGGAAGGGCAGAGAACATTCCCAGGAATTTTTAGATTTTGCTATCCACATCATCTGGGTTCATGGCAATATTACCACCAATCCACATGCAAAATGTTACCTAGCAGCAGGTTGTTTTATTTCAGAACTTGGACCATGCTGGAGTCTAATAAATTCCAAAAGGCATCTTGAAAATTTAGCGGGCATTAGATTTAAATCTCCAGTTTGCTTGAAAAGCTGTTAGAACAGGATTGTCAGGTTGTAGACAAGTACTCTGATCTTTCAGTTGATCTAGTCAAGAACTAGTATAAAGAATAAACATTTTTGAAATGAAAAAGATATGGAAATATAACAAGTTTAAATTTTAAATTAATGATTTTAAATTAATGTTTCTCGGCACGGAATGGGACAGTTTCAAACGGGCTAGTTCCAGAAACAGTGTGTTTAGATAGCTCTCTCTTCTAAGAGACTTTATTTTACAATAATAAAATTGTATCCTTGATAAACAAAATTTGTTTTTCAAGAAAGATCCCTGCTAATTTGTATGCAACAGGTTTTATGGAGGTATAAAGCTAAGCGTTTCTTCCCAGGGACACATTGCAATTGGAAATAAGTTAGCATGAAATTGTCTTAAGCAATCAGGGAACAATTAAACTTATTATTCTGGTTGTAGAAAGCTAAGGATTCCTTTAAAAATACTTCTGAAAAGCTATTGTACAATGTGAACGTGGCTGTTTGGTGGTGGGGGATTAAAAAACAGACCCTAATTGCTGTTGACTTTAATCTTAGAAAAAGGCTGAATGCAGTACAAAGGTTTCTGTATTTAGTATAGAACAGTGGTTCCCAAAGTGGGCGGTACTGCCCCCCCGGGGGGCGATGGGAACACTTAGGGGGGCGGTGAGAGGCAAGGGGGGTGACAGGGGGGCGGTGAGAGGGGCCAGGGGGGCGGTAGGTGGTTCACCATGCTTTTGCACTTGAAGCTCCCTCACGTTCCTCGCTCTTATGTGTAGGGTAGCCCATTCTGAAAGAAAACGTGAGACGTTTTCTTTCAGAATGGGCTGCCCTGCACACAAGAGCATGGAATGCGATGGAGTTACAAGGGCTAGGTATGATGCCCGTCTCGCAGCCCGCCCAGCCCCCACCCAGCCCCCACCCAGGCTCCGCTCCGCCCCGCCCTGCATGACTGGTCACCCCAAACTGTGTCCCACAGTGCGATGGGCGTCCTACCTAGCACTTGAAGCTCTCTTGTGTTCCTCGCTCTTGTGTGCAGGGCAGCCCATTCTGAAAGAAAACGCGAGATGTTTTCTTTCAGAATGGGCTGCCCTGTACCCAAGAGCATGGAATGCGATGGAGTTACAAGTGCTAGGTACTGAGCGCGGCACAGCGACGAGGGAAGCTGACCGCTCCCGAAGCTGCTCAGACGAGTGCTCGCAGACCCGCAGGAAGGCCCCACCACGGAACCTGTGCGTGCACGGACTTTCCCACTTGGTGTCCCCGGTGCCTAGCAACCCTGCGTGCACAATTTGGTGGGCTCCCCTCCGGCATGGCGCACCCGCGGATCTCAGCCCAGCTGCCCCCTGACATTGACCCCACCAAGGTGCCTGTGGCCTTCGGCCGCTGAGGCCTCCCCAAGCTCAATGAACAGGTGCAGCACCCTGAGCTGCTGACACGGCAGCCAGCCTTGATGGCGCTCTGCGACCTGGTGCACGACCTGGAGAACGCATACCAAGCCATTGGCCTGGGTGAGCGGCGGCGGCCTGGCCACAGCTGGCGGGAGGGAAGGGAAGGGAGGGAAGAAGAAAAGAAAAAGGAAAGAAAGAGAGAGAGAGGGAGGAAGGAAGACAGAAAGAAAGAAAGAAAGAAAGAAAGAGAAAGAATGATGGTAGGAAGAAAGGAAGGAAGATAGACAGAAAAAGAAAGGAGGGAGGGAAGGGAGGAAAGAAGGAAAGAAAAAGGAAAGAAAGAGAGAGGGAGGAAGGAAGGAAGAAAGAAAGAAAGATGGTAGGAAGGAAGGAAGACAGAAAGAAAGAAAAAGATGGTAGGTAGGAAGGAAGGAAGGAAGGAAGGAAGGAAGACAGACAGACAGAAAGAAAAGATGGTAGGAAGGAAGGAAGACAGATAGAAAGAAAGAAAAGAAAGAAAGAAAAAAAAGATGGTAGGAAGAAAGACAGAAAGAAAAAGAAAGAAAGAAGGGGGAAGGTAGAGAAGAAAGAAAGAAAGACTTATGACCACAATTGAGCCTAACATTTTGGTTGCTAAGCAAGATCATTGTTAAGTGAGTTTCACCACACTTTACAAATTGGCCACGCCCACCCGGTCACCTGACCACTTAGCCACACCCACCTGAGAGAGTGGGGTGGGGGGCGGTGAGGATGAGTTTGTAGCACCAAGGGGGCGGTGGACTGAAAAAGTTTGGGAACCACTGGTATAGAACCACTGGAAAAATTCTGAAGGGAGATATTTGATTAATATAGCAACAGGACACAACACCCTAGGTTTAAATAACATTTTTTCTATTAGAGTGATAGTATATCAAGTACACAGAATAAAGAAAAGGCATTCTCTGTCAGACCCAAAATTTAGTAGTCTAGCACCATTCTTGCAATGGTCAACCAGATGTATCTGAACAGTCCAAAAACACAGTACAAAATCAATCTTTCTTATTGGATCTGCCTTCTCCAACTTGGTACATTCTAGATCCACTCTCAATTCCATCTATGCATATTGGACTCCTAACCAAATTCCAAATTGCTTTTGAAATGGTTCTCAGTGTCATGGAACATTTATTGAGCAACCAGGGGAACATACTTTCCTCTTACTAGAATAGTTGTGATCCAGCAATAGTTTAGAAAAATGAACTGTTCATGTCTTTTCTAAGAGGGTTCTTAGATAAGTGGGTTCTTTTCTCCATCTTCTTCTTATAAAACAGCTTGTAACAAAACAAAACAGGCTTATTTTTTTACACTACTGTATATCAACTCATTTCTGTTGTCTGCCTGCCTGCCTGCCTGCCTATCACTTCATTTCTTTTCCTGAAAATACTGAATTCATTTTAAAAAAGAAAGGCCTCAGGGGTGCTTAGCATTGTAGATTACTTTCAGGTGAGGATTTATGGTGAAATCACCATGATGCATTTCTTCATACTTTACTTTTGTTAGATCCACGCGTAAAGGAAGAGGCGAGGCACAGGAACAGTTCAGCACCTTTATTGTGTATTAGCACAACTAATACGGACTGCCGGCAGGCTGCAGGGAAGCCACTTTTAAGGGCTTCCCTGAAGCCTGCTGTCCACTGCTAGGAGTTTATTTCTCCTGCTGCTAGATTAGCCAATCAGCAGCGGTTATGCAAATGCTACTATGTCCGTCTGTACATAACACCCCTCCCCTCTTAGTTTCTGGAGTGTCCAATCAGGATGGTTATGAAGTTACGTAGTCCCGTAAGTATACAGGTCGCCTGACAGTCCTACTGGGCCTGTGCGATTCAGTTCCTTGGGAGTCTTTGACTTGAGCAGACATTCCTGTTGCTGCTCCTCCTTTGCTCTGCAGAAAGATCTGGAACCGGCCTCCAGGCATGGTGGGTGAAGTCTCTGTGTGGTCATTCTCTGGTCCTGGGTGACCTCGCTGGACTCCAGCGGTAGCTGGTAGGTGTTCGTGCTCCCTCTCCGGGCTTGAGAATAAGGTTGCTTGGTGTCTTTCAGTTAGGGCCTGGTTCTTGCTGTGGTCTTCTGCATTGCTTGTGTTGGATGGTCTTCAGGGCGGAGACTTGTGTTGTTCTAGGCTCTCGGGTGCTGCTACGGTTGGTGTCATAGCCTCCGGTTGACGAAGCCAGGAGTCTCCCAACCTGTTTCTGAGTTGGTCGATATGTTTCAGACACTCTTGCCCATTGTCCAACTTTACTTTGTATGATTTGGGGCCAGTGATTTCTATTACTGTGGCACTCACCCATTTGGCTGCATAGTTTTGTGCAAACACCAAATCCCCCATGGCCAGTGTCCTTGTTGGCTTGTTTGAGCCCAGAGGTGTCTCTGGGCTATAGGTGGGGTTGAGTCTGTCCAGTTGGTACCTTAGTTTCCATCCCATCAGCAACTCTGCAGGGCTCCAGTTAGTGGCTGCACATGGAGAAATGTGCTGGGTTAACAAGAACTGGTTGATTCATTCCTGTCAGTCTCCTGGACCCATACTAGTTAGTGTTTCTTTGGTCAATCTCACCATTCTCTCTGCTTGGCTGTTGCTAGCCAGACTGAATGGTGAGATGAGTACATGTCTTATTCCGAGGTTTGCCAGGAACTTCTCCATGTGCCGAGCTGTCAGTTGTGGGCCGTTGTCCGACACGAGGACATCTGGCAAGCCGTGGGTTGCAAACAGCTTCCTTAGGGCCTGTATGGTGCGTCCATCATCAATTAGTACGTGTTGACCACTTCCAGCCATTTCAAATAGGCATCAACCACTATGAGGAAGGTGTGTCCCGCCATAGGCCCGGCAAAGTCTATGTGCACTCTTGGCCATGGGCCTCTTGGGGTCTCCCATTTGAATGGTGTGGTCCATGGTGGAGCCGGCCTGGTTTCTTGGCATGGTTGGCAAGTTGCTACCCACTCCGTAATGTCCTTATCCAGTTGTGGCCACTTTGTGGAATTATAACTCTTTCCCCCCACAATAGGCAGCCCTTAAGAACCGAGAGTTCAGTCTGTTTATTTTTAAAGGTTTTGATTTCTTCTTCCTCCTCCTCCTGTGGCCATCCCCTCAACACCCAGTTCATGACTTTAGTCAATACCTTGACTCTCACTGTGTGTTCCACGATGTCCTGAGATGTGATGGGGCTGGTCTGTTCAATGTTGACCAGTAGTATTTCAGCCATAGGAGCAGGGTCCTCCATGAATTCCGGGTCTGGGCAGCGACTTAGGGCATCTGCATGACCTTTCCTGGTCTGTGTTTAAGTGTATAACTGTAGCCTGACAGGAAGATAGACCAATGGGTCAGCCAAGGTGACATGTATTGCAGGGTTTGCTGGTTTCCCACAAGCAGACCTAATAGCGGTTTGTGGTCTGTAATGAGTTCAAATTTGCAGCTGTAGAGATATTCGTGGAACCGCTTTATGCCAGCTACAGCTGCAAGCACTTCCTTATCCAGCTGGCTGTAGTTCCGCTCCGCAGGGAACAATGTTTTGGAATAATAGGCAGTGGGAGCTTCGGAGCCATTGGGTAGTTGGTGGCTGAGGACCACCCCCACTCCAAAAGGTGAAGTGTCGCAGGTTAACACTAGGAGGAGGGTCTCGCTACTTGACAACAGTAGGTTCTTTACAGCGGCAAAAGCATTGGCCTTTCTTTGTCCCCAGGTCCACGTGGTCATCTTCCCCAGGAGCCTATGGAAGGGCTCAGCAAAGGTCGCCTTCTGTTTAAAAAAAAAACAGCATAGAAGTTGAGCAACCCTAGGAAGGCTTGCAAATCTGTCTTGTTCTTGGATGTTGGTGCTTCTTTAATAGCTTTTACTTTGGCTTCTGTTGTGTGAATGTTGGACCCGTTGATTAAGAACCCCAGGAACTCTACGCTGGTGACCCCAATTTTGCATTTGTCCTTCCTGACTTTGAGCCCCCTTTCTTGGAACTGCCCTATTACTTCGTGCAGCCTGGTTATTAGTTGGTCTTCTGAGTCCCCTGAGATAAGGACATCATCGAAGTAGGGGACTACTCCAGGGATTCTGTGTAAAAGATGCTCTGGAACAGTCCTGGGGCCACAGTGACCCCAAATTGCAGGCGGTTGCATTTGAAAGCCCCCCTGTGAGTAACTATGGTCTTGGCTTCCACTGTGGCAGCGTCCACAGGCAGTTGCTGATACGCCTGTGCTAGGTCGAGTTTGGCAAAAATCTTTCCATTGCCCAGTGAGTGTAAGAGATGCTGTACAACGGGCACAGGGTAAGTGTTTGGCTGCAGGGCTTTATTTATGGTCCCTTTGTAGTCAGCACACACCCTAATTGAGCCATCCGGCTTCATTGAGGTTACAATGGGTGTTTCCCAGGTGGTCAACTGGTTCCAGGACCCCTTGAGCTACCAATTTGTCCAGTTGCTCGTCCACTTTAGGTCGGAGCGCAAATGGGACTCTGTGGGGCTTTAGTCTAAAAGGGGTTACGCTGGGGTCTAGGTTAAATGATATGGGCTTGCCCTTATATTTACCTAGCCCTCCATTGAAGATGGTCTGGAAGTTGGCCATGAGCTTGTCCAGCTTGTCCCCTTTTATTTGATTCTGTCTCATGATGCCAATGCCAAGGGGTTTTAGCCATTCAACTCCTAGGAGGGTTGGTCTGTGTCCTTCGATGACTGTTAATGGAAGCGTTCTGCTGAAGTCCTTGAATTTGATTGGGACTTCTGCTCAGCCCAGCACATGAATGGGATTGCCCTGGAAATCATTAAGTCTTATATTCTGTGGCTTTAGCTGTTGCCTTGTTCTGGTGGACAGGAGCTGCTTCTAGGTTCCCCAGGCCATGATAGTAAAGGCTGAACCGGTGTCCAGTTCCATGTCGCAGGGAAGTCCTTGTATTGTTGCAGTTATATGGAACTTTTCCCCTTGGTCGGCATCGGAATGGCCCACGATGTGGTATAGTCCCCTTAAGTTCTGGTAATTAAAACCATCCCTTTGCCTGCCCCATTGTCCTCCTGGACAGTTTTGGCTTTGTCTCCGGGTCCCATGGATGCTCTGGGTGGGAATGGGGCAGGTTGGTAGAGGGAGGGTTGAGTGGCTCTGCAAGCTTCAGCAATGTGGCCCTGCTTTGGGCAATGGTGGCAAATTGCATCTTTAAATTTGCAGGCTGCCCTTGTGTGACTTCCTAGGCAGCTAGAACAACAGGGCTGCCTTTGATCAAATTCTCTGTGGCTCACCCTCCTTTCTTGATGTATGCAGTGCACATGGTCATCGTCTTCATACTCCTCTTCTTCCTCCGGGACCTTGGTCATCCAATCAGTCTGTGGATGGGTGCAATGGATTCTGGAGTTGGTTTTACGGATATCGGCTGTGGAGTTTTCAGATGACTCTGTGGCTCTTGCTTCTTCCACCACGTCTTTAAAGGTTGCTTCCCTCCGGATCAGCAACTTATTTTGCAGATTAAGGTGCCTCATGCCCAGGATAATCCTATCCTTCATCATTTTCTCCGGGTTGATAAACTCGCATTTGGATGTGATTTCCCAGAGTTTAGCCATGAAGTCGTTAATGGATTCACCTTCGTACTGGTGCCGATGGTAAAACTCATTTCTGCTGACCATCGGAGGGGCTGAGGGTTTGTAGTGATCTGCTAGCTTGGTCTGTAGGGTTGACCAGGAGATGAACTCAATGTCCATTGGTGCCACCAGGGTCTGTGCCATCTTGTATGTTTGTGGCCCACAGTAGGTGAGGAAGAGAGCCCTCTTCCTGTTGTCTGGCAGATCCTGGAAGTTGTTTGCCTCCAGGAACATGCGGAAATGAGACATGTAGGTTCACCATTCTTCTGTCTTCGGATCGAAGAAGACTGGAGCTGGAGATGTTTGTGTAGGCATCCTCTAGACAGAGAGCTAAAAATGTCATGTGCATCTTTCTTTATCTATCATTTTGTCTCCTTTGTCTAAAAGATAAGCCTTTTGATTCTTTTCGTTGTAGGATATAACCAGCTAGAGGCTAGACTTTGTTTATCCCTATAATATATTTCAAATACATGATTTTATTTTATGTTATATTTATAAAACCTGCTTCATTAATCATTGTTCAGGTCAGTTTCACACACCCATGCAGAACACTTTAATTTATAACACGATCTGGTTCAGCCAATGTGGATATTATAGTCCAAACAAACTGGAAAGTATTGGGAGAAAAGTAAGGTTTTACACTTAGGCAAGAAAAACCAAATGCAGAGGGATAGAATACAGTAGGTGGTACCTTGCTCAATAGCAGTAAATGTGAGAGGGATCTAGGAGTCTAATGGATAACTACTTAAATAGTATCCAGCAGTGTGCTGCAGCTGCCAAAATAGCCAATGCAGTCCTAGGCCATATCAGTAGAGGGATAGTAACAAGATCACATGAAGCATTAGTACCACTTTATACTGCTTTGGTAAGACCACACTTGGAATACTGTCTCCAGTTTTGCTCACCATGAAACAAAAAAGATGTTGAGACTCTAGAAAACTACAGAGAACAGCAGCAGAGATGATTAAGAGACAGGAGGCTAAAAAATACGAAGAACGGTTGCAGGAATTGGGTATGTCCAGTCTAATAAAGAGAAGGATTAGAGGTGACATGATAGCAGTCTTCCAATATTTAAGGGGCTGTCATAAAGAAGAGGGAGTCAATCAAGAGTAATTTCCTGATAGTGAGCACAATTTATCAGGGGAATGGCTTGCCTCCAGAAGTTGTGGGTGCTCCATCATTCGAGGTTTTTAAGAAGAGATTGGACAACCACTTGTCTGAAATGGTGTAGGGTCTCCTGTCTTAGCAGAGAGTTGGACAAGAAGACCTCCAAAATCCCTTCCAACTCTGATATTCTATTATTCTTGGTTTGGGATATTTGCTCAGTTATCTGGATTTTTTTGCTTGAATTGATAAATGATAAAAGCAGCATTGCCACATTGTGATAAAAGCTCCTCCCCCTCTGAACTGTATTGTGATGTCTTAGGCTGCATCACAATGACAAAATGCTATTTTTGTGATTTTGATGAAAGTCTTTAATCCACTGGATGTCACTGATTAAAAGGAACTATAGCAGCAAAATTTCTTTAGGTTAAGGAGGGAATGGATATTGTGGTGACAGAATAGGGAAGGGTGAAGTGGTAAAAATGTACAACATTCATATATAAATAAGTCAGAAGTACTTTAAAAAAAATAAATATCACTGAGTTTATATGGTGATTTCCACAGGCAGGATGCTAGAGATTTGTTGGCATTCAGGTAAGTAATTCTGTTTCAATTCAGCTCAAAATATATTTTATACCCATACACATGGGTTTATTGTCTGACAGAACATAATTTAGCACTCTGGCTTTTTCCTGCATGAAATGTATTTGATTTCTTTCACTGTTTCTCTCTGAATTATTAAAATCTGTGTTCCTTTCTTTTCTTACATAGCTGAAGTTCCTCTCATTACCTAAAATAGGGCATTTATTAGTTCCGGCGGGCAGATACTCTGTTTGAAGGTTATTCAGATTTGAATGTCATTACTTTGCCTTGTAACCTGGGGAAAAATGTATTTTTCTTTTAGAAAATTTATTTCTAAATCTCATCATATAATGTTTGCATAGCTACATGCAGACTCTGAATACTAATCAAGTTCTTTTCTTCCATGTTATTGATATGGCTTCTTTTCCTGAGGATGTTACTTATAGCATTTTTAGGTAAGGTAATCTAGCTATAGCTTGGTTCATAGTTGCAGGCAAAGCTACAATCAGGTTTGATCAATTTTGCCTAGATTATCTAATATGATTTATTATAGATTGAAAATCTTGATCTTTAGTTTAGCTAGTTGAGGCTTATTAAAAAAATTATTTATTTATTTATTTTTTATTTTATTTATTTTGTCAAGTACGTGTTGGTAATATACATAGATGTAACATTGTTTATATACATAAGATTGGTACTGGAAGAGGGAACATTAGGACAGGGATGGTAGGCACGCTGGTGCATTTATGCACGCCCCTTACTGACCTCTTAGGAATCGGGTGAGGTCAACAGTGGACAGTCTTAGGGTAAAGTTTTGGGGGTTAGGTGACGAAACCACAGAGTCAGGTAGTGAGTTCCAGGCATTTAGCACTCTGTTGCTAAAGTCATATTTTCTACAGTCAAGTTTGGAGCGGTTCACTTTGAGTTTGTATCTGTTATGTGCTCGTGTATTGTTGTGGTTGAAGCTGAAGTAGTCATTGACAGGAAGGACGTTGTAGCAGATAATTTTATGAGCTATGCTTAGGTCGTGCTGAAGGCGACGTAGTTCTAAGCTTTCTAAGCCTAGGATTTCAAGTCTGGTTGCGTAAGGTATTCTGTTGCAAGCAGAGGAATGGAGGACTCTTCTTGTAAAGTATCTCTGGACATGCACTATTGTATTTATGTCCAATATGCAGTGTGGGTTCCAGACAGATGAACTTTTGTATGCTCTCGTTAGTAGTGTGATATTACTGGAGAAGAAGCTACGTAAGATTATGATTAAAAGAGCCATGACTTAGTGTGATGTCTAAACCCAAACTTTCGGGACTTCCGGTTTGGATCGCGCCATCGCGGATGCTCCTTTTTTGGGCGCCTTTCCGATTCTTGTAAAAAGCCGCCAGAACAGCTGTCTGGCGGCTTTGAAATCTCTTCCCCGGGCAAAGGGGAGAGATGAGAGCTTGACAGGTGGGGTAGAGCCCCTCTAGTGCCCTAGGAGCCATCCAGGGGCGCGAAGGGAGGGCTCCCCATGCAGCCTGTCTCCTGCTCCGGGAATCTGGAAACCTCCGCTTTTGCGGAGCAAGATGCCGTGACCACCGCTGCTTCCAGAATGGGATTTACAATTATTTTTTGATTTAAAGAAGCAGACAGATAGAAACAGGAGTGAGATGGGCAAGTACTGAAATTTCTTTTTTTTTCTTCAACTCCTCTGCTAGCTTTCACTTCGGCAAGGAAACAAAGTAACAGTTAATAAGCAACAATATGGCGATTGAAGAAGGTGGGAGGAGAAGTGAAAGTGACTTTCGTTTTGCCAGAGGCTTTTTTTCTTATGGAAACTTTTGACTTTGAAAACTGGCTTTTCTTTCTCTGTCTCCTAACCCTGGATTAAAGTTATAACTGATAGATTTTTAATAATAAAAGACTACCTGGTTTTGAAACTGGAAATAACTTTAATTAGGGATTTGGCTTTTTTTTTCTTTGTACTCCTCTGAAACACTACAATGGCTTCAAAATCCGGAAAGATTGTTTTGAGTAAAAGAAATGACTATCCCTCTGGTTATACTTCTAAAATGCAACTTATTACTGAGTTAACACCTCCACAGTCTTTGACACCTGAAAACTTATTAAGTAGTTTAAAGATTATGAAAAATGAACTGACTATGGAATTTAACCAGAAAATTAGTGAAATAGATAAGAAAATGCAGGCTGCTTTGAAGAATATGAATCAACAACTTAGGTCGGACGTGTTAGAGGTTTGCAAAGGATTAGCAACAAATATTGAAGTTCTGGCAGATCGTACTGAAACAAATAAACAAGCTTTGGCAACCTCGGTGGAATATATAGATAAAATTCAAAATGACATTGCAAATTTTGAAACAGAGGTGTTGATGACGCAGTTCAGATCTATGGAAGTTGCTATAAGGGTCAGAGGATTGAAGGAGGGATTATATGAAGATTTGAAAGGAAGGATGGTTGATGCTTTGGATCAGGTGTCTGGAATGTCTAAAGTGGAATTGGCTACACAAATTGACAAGATATATAGAATCAACTCATGGTATGCTAAACAAAAACACCTACCAAGGGACATTGTCATATATTTTACTACAAGAGCCTTACGGAATAGAATTATACAGGCAACATTCAACAACAATCTTAAGGTGAATGGCCAGGAATTAATGATTTGGAAAGAAATCCCCTCTAAAATGCTTAAAGCCAGAAAAAGTTACACCTTTCTGATTGATGAACTCAAAAGATTAAATTTACAATATAAATGGGAAGCACCAGTAGGAGTAGCGGTGAAATTTTCTGGAAAAAGATACCGGCTTAACACGATAAAAAAAGCTACTGAATTTTATGTCAATGTTTTAAAGGCTGATATATCCAGAATTCCAGAGGAAGGATAGTAATAGCACTAGCAATAGCACTTTACTTATATACCGCTTCATAGTGCTTTACAGCCCTCTCTAAGCGGTTTACAGAGTTCAGCATATTGCCCCCAACAATCTGGGTCCTCATTTTACCCACCTCAGAAGGATGGAAGGCTGAGTCAACCTTGAGCCTAGTGAGATTTGAACAGCTGAACTGCTAAACTAGCAGTCAGCCTGCAGTCGCAGCATTTAACCACTGCACCACTTCAGCTCTTAGGATGTATGAAAGTAAAAAAGGAGGAGGAGGGGAAGCCACCCCTGTCGGATCAAAAGGAAACAGATTTAAAGAATCAAAATGAGTGGCAGAGCCAGATAGATGGGGAAAAGGAGATGGAGGATTGGGATCAGATGGGAGGCGAGTTGATAAATTCAAAATCATCGAGCTATAAAAAGATGCAACTATCAAGATACAAAAAGATGCGGTGTTGAAATATATTGGACGGATAGAGATTAATATGATTGTATTTTTCCTTTTTTCTTCCCCCCTTTTTTATGTATATTTTTTGAAGATTTGGAATTTTGGACTTAGACTGTTTATTATTAAAAAATAAAAATAATTTTTTTTAAGATTTAGAATTTTTTTTGAAGCTAATAAGTTAATGTATAATAATATTATGTTATTAATATTATGATGACATTTAATATTTAATTATTATCTATGTAATATTTAGTTAAGTTTTATTCAACTTTGAGGTTATTTCTATTATTAATTTTTATTATTAATCTATTATTAAACTTAGAATTTTTTTGAAGCTAGTAATTCGAGGCATGGTAACAATATGTTAATAATATTAGTTTAAGATTTTTGTATTTTATATTTAGCTATTATTTACGTAATATTTATCTAAGTTTTATTTAATTTGGAGGAAATGTTGCACAAGGAGGATTGAAGGGAGGAGAAAGGAAGTTTGTTTGTTTATCTTTTTCTTTTTTCTCTATTTTATCTTAGTTATGCTTTTCTTGTATTGTTAAAGAGATTTTTCTCTTTTTTTGTATCTCTATTATTTTATACATAGACGATATATTATTAATGTACAATTTGGAGTTGAAGCTTTCAAAAAATAATGTTCTTTTTTATTAACTTAATTTAAATTTATTTAATTGATATTATGCCCTGTATTCTCTCTGGGAAGTCCGGGGGGGAGGGGGGGGAGGGAAGGGGGTGGGCTAGGGGGGAGAAAAAATAAAAAAATGTTTGTACTTTATATTCAATATTTAGCTATTACCTATGTAATTTTGTACTAATAAAACTTTTTGAATAAAAAAAAAAATAAACCCAAACTTTCATGCATGTGTGGAGCACATTCATTAATCTACAATGTCCACAATTTCCACTCAGGATTGCCAATGTCCATGGTATTTAAAATGCTGTCAGGAAATTCTGTTAAATCTAGTCCCAACATATCTAGAGAGCACTAGGCTCAGAAAAACCAGCATATATAATTTCTAATATTACACTCAATGAGTTCTGAAAGAAATAACTGAGGCAAAATAATATTCTCCGCTTAAAGATGGATAGTCTCTATCTACTCATGCCTGATAAATCCTGGTAGTAAATATTACTTGAGAAGGAAGGTAGAAGAAAGATATTCATTTTGCTAGAGGTTCTTAAGATAATTTAGGAAGCTAGCTTCTTGGTTTATTTTTTAACTGAAGCAATGGTCTCTTCTGAACATAAAAAAACAAACAAGTAGAACCAACCATGGCCAAATTCAAGGCTAATAAATACACACAAACATGTTTGGTTAATAATCACCAGCAAATATTGTATGGCCCATCTTAAACCCATTTTAAACAACTGAGAGCTTACCCATCTGGAATACTGGATTATTGAGTTTTGATTTTCATTAATCATATTATCATTATGCTGTGCAGATATGATCCTATAATTATAGTGTTGGAATTTGGCTATCGTGCAATCAAGTAGTTACATTTGACTTTGCCTTAGAACTTGTAAATTTGTTTTAAGGGCCTTATAGTAGATATCAATTGTGACAGGTTATTTTCAGAATAATTCTAACATTTATAGGTTATTATATTAAAGGGTTTCTTACAAATCAGGTAATTATTTCTTCTATCAGTGGTAAAAGCATATATTAGCGACATGTTTATATTGGGAACTAGCAATTTAATAAGATAGCAGAATCTTCTATTGCTTCCAGAATTTAGTCGCTTTGAATATTTAAATGCTGATTTTCAGTTATGGTAGATGTTCTGTCATTGGCCCTTGTAGGTGCTCAAAAAAGATGGATTATTCCTTGCATGAAGACTCCCAATATTGCCTCCTCACATGACATCATTCAAATTATGTCAGTTTCTTAGGGTAATCATATGAATAGCACAGATGTTGCTACATCCATGAATATCTAAAGTACTCTGATATCAATTGAATGATATGTTATGGAGTGTGGGGCTTACCAAGAGAATTCTCATGTTGAGAACTTATTTTGGAACATTTGAACAGGACTAGAGAAGACAGGAGCAGAACAATTTTCATCTATGTTTCAGGGCCCTTTGAGAGGCTGAGTGTGGAAATAGCAGTAGGAAACTCTGAATTTTGGCCATTTTTGTCATTGAATTTGAGTGGTCAGATGTTGGATTGCTGGAGGAATGAAGATAGTTTACAGTTCATTCAATAGTATAAACATACCAGCGGGAATGTATAGTTTACAGAAAAATTAACAATATCAGATATGTCTGTTTTGTCTTGAAACACCATTTCTATCTACAGCAGCTTTTGTGAAGCAAAAAAGAAAAAGAAAAAAGAATAAGAAAAAGCCATCACTGTTGTTTCTACACTTGATTCTTGTCAGATACTGCTAAGCCTGCTTGATCCAGTTTAAAGACTATAGTGAATCTCATTACTTTCTCTTGAAATGAACATTCTGTGCTCTGCTGGAGTAGACAGACAATCCATCGGGGCTGTCTCAGGAGTTGCTACGCTTAGACTTGCCCTAAAACATGTTGACAAATTGAGTGTTAAGGATCCTTTTCTTCCCAGCTTTGCTAGCTAAAATTCTCCCAGATTGACCCTGTGGGTTAGGAACATCCATCTTTCCTTAGACATTTGTGGAGGAATTGTTTTAAACCAAAGGGTGTGGGAAAACAATAAGACAAGGCCTGTCTCTGATTTATGTTACAGAATTCAAATGGCAGGCAGAGAATAGGATCTATTTGGAGATATATCATTGCCCTAGCACAGACCACTCTTGTGTTTGCACATGTCATTTGAAGCCACATAGATTCAAACAGATAGCACTGGAAGAAGAATAATCCACAAAGGAAGAACCATAAGTCTGTTGCAGTGATACATGGCTCTGTTGCCACAGTGTCAAAGTCTGTTAGAACATGTGGTTCTATTTTCAACCATTTTGCACATTTAGCCTGTCTAATTTTGATTATGAAGGCTCTGCAGCCTTTTTCATGCTGTAAGGATGACTGGAGAATATATAGAGATGGTGGCCCTTAGGTCAGTCACCTCCAAACTGGGGATCATTCTAAGTGTGCTGGAATGCCATCTTTCCATGGTTATTGGGGAATTGACCACATGTATCTGAAAGGTACCAGGTGAGGGAAGATTACATTTATAACTACTGGAACTAGATCTGGCATCATAAAGTAAGGATAAGATTGTAGATTATGCATTCATGCAGGATTTGACAGGAGACTGTATTTTCCTTTATGAGCGATTGGCAAGGTGATGAGAAAGATACCTTAGCTATCACTGGTGGTCAGGGAGATATATCAAGCCTGCAGGCCCTGTGTACTTTTTTCCAAATGCAATCTGTTCAAAAATTACATACCTGGAAGCAAATTTCTCTTTTAGAAAATGATTGGTGCATCCTCTTTTGCAGTGCTTTTATCTTGTCTAGATCTGCTGTCAGGCATTCTACTTAGACTATCAGAGGGGATAGTAAAACAGCAAGCAAATGCAATACATGGCATATGAGATAAACAAGATATCAGGGTATGGAAAAGCAGATTCAAGATATTTTCATCATTCTGTGATATTAATCTGTTATTACAGTTTTACCTTTGCTCAAATGTAATAAAGTAAAATGTGCAAGGTGTATATTTTATAAGAGGGAATTTACACTCATATCAAGTCTCATCAAAGGAAAATCCTAAGATTTGTTTAATAGGAGTTCCACTAAAATCTGAACATCTTTGTTCTGAATGTTCAAATATTATTTTATCTGTGTTTCATTTAGTTACAGATCTCAGGTTGGAGTCTTATTCCAGAATTAGCACTATATTTGTGAGAACTGTTACAAAGAGTTGGTGTTGATGAAGAGTCCAGCAGATGGTGGTGTGTAGCTGCAGAATGATTGGGGCAGACATTCGCCTATTCAGACTTTTGCTTTCTGGAAGAATCTGAAGAAAATGCTGAAGCTGGATCAGGATCACTTCCAAATAAAATAAAATGGGGGTAACAGAATCAGCAAAAAGCACAGGACAGGAGGGGATTGCCAAGTCAGTTTGAATCTTTCATCACAACATAAGCCCCAAAGATTTTTCTTTAGTGATAAAAACAGATAAAAGTTACAGGAAAATGCCTTATACGGTAATTACAAATAGATGATATTTAGATCTCTAAAATAAAGTAGGGTGACTATACAATGTAAGCTTTATTTGGAAGCAACCATACATCTCAGTTCATTTTCTGTTAAAGTCAAAGTGTTTAGGAATCACTTAATATTTTCATCAATTACTTAAAGAAACTGTGAGCCGCTAATCACATATATCTGCCCAATATTCCTTCTGAACATGTAGCAAAAACAATTTTATCTCGGGCCTATTATTACAAAAATTGCCTGTTATACTATTTTCTAAGGACAAGGTATGTAACCTTATTGTTAGTCTATTTGTCTGGTGACTGTACTGTATGCTGGCATCATTATAGATAACAGAATGAGGAGATGTCTGTACTCCTCCATCTGTGACTGTTATCCAACATAAGATCATTTCAGAAAAAAAGATAATTGCTTTGTACATTCACACTTAACTTTTCTGAATGAAAGCTACATGCCTATAAGAAGATTTTTATAATTCAGTGAGTGTACAACAGGATCAACTCAGGAAAAATATGTTTTTAAGTTAAAAGATTTTGATCACACATACATAAACAATTTAGTATATAGCAGCAACTTTGTACTTTGCTTCAGGTTAACTAATTGTTTAGAGCATAGTCATTAGAAGATAATGAACATAATAACACACAATGATGCATTCACACACTTGTATCAGGCCATGGTTGGTGGCTTAAAGAAGTAGTTTTTTAAGTGTGCCCATATCAGGCCACTTTACACTCACAATATAGTTTGGATAATGCAGATTTTAATTTAATTTCATCTCTGAAAAAGATGGGTTATTTAGAAATATGAAATATAAATAAATATATTGATATTTAATCATGAGTCCTGGACTGTGTGAGTTTTGATTTCTGACAACCTTAATATGAAAACATAAGGACCAAGCCCTTGGTCCTGTTTGGGACCAGGGAGAGAAACAACACAGCACACTTGCAGTCAATTTGCAATTGTTGGATTTCACCAGGTGAATTCTTTTCACCTGGTGAAAATATAGAACCAGTAGTAACTTGGCGGCCTGGGTTGCTGGAACCGGCAGCGACCCAGGCCTGCCATGTCCCTGAGTGGTTTTTTTGGTGGTGCCGTAGGCGCCGCCATCTTGTTTTTTGCTTCTGCGCATGTGCAGAAACTTTTTTTATAGTACTGCCTATGTGCAGAGGGTCATTTCTGGGAAGTGACGCATGGGTGCAAAATGTGCACTTCTGTCACGATGCGACCCGGTGGGGAAGGTAAGTAGGACCTACCCCTGTGTGAGAGGCAACAAATCCCTGTGTAAGTCATGAGTTGTGGAACCCATTCAATTGATCTTTAATTTACAAATATAAATATTTAAAGACACCTTAAATGTTTTCTATTATGATTTATGAAGGGAAAATCCAATGATCCAAGAGAAGAATGCAGAAAATGAGAAATAATGATTATATAGCACATATAACAAAAATATGTCCATGCTGTTCTTATTCAAACATCATAATAAGATAACTGGTTGCCACTTTTAAGCTCCTACTTTTGGCCCCTGAGGAAAGAGTTGGTTTTCCAATTTGAGACCAATGCTGCTTTCAAGTAAATCTTTATACTTAATATGTTTTCTCTTGAGATTCAGGGTGTAGTACTGAGACAAATGGGGGAAGAGCTTAGTACCGTATTTTTCGGAGTATAAGACGCACCTTAGTTTTTGGGGGAGGAAAACAAGGAAAAAAGGCCTCTGCCTCCAAGCGATTTGCCAAACAGCAAACAGCAAACAGCACAGATGATATACACTGTTTGCTGTGTATTTCTGTGCATGTGTGCCTGGCCCATAGAAATAGCAAAGAATTGGAGAAATGTACATTATGCCAGAAAGTTTTCTTAAATGTAGTCACACTAATTGCTCCCAATTATTTAAATAGATCTACTCCAAGGTAACTAACCTCTAATACTAAACAGGACACTGTTACATTTCATACTATACTTGTACAGAGCTGTTAAAATTAATTAAAATTTATGGAAATATACATTATTCTCTATTATTTAAAAGAAGATACAATAGCATTGGGCCTCTTCAGAGCAAGCATTTATTTTAAAAAGCTTCTTTATTTTGTTAAGTTGTCTAGATTTACAGGGATCTCCAACCTTGGCAACTTTAAGACTTGTGGACTTCAACTCCCAGAATTCCACAGCCAGCAAAGCTAACAAAGCTGGCTGTGGAATTCTGGGAGTTGAAGTCCACAAGTCTTAAAGTTGCCAAGGTTAGAGACCCCAGGCTCTAGAACAATAATAAAGCAGTCTTTAAAAAATAAGTCTAATAATTTGAACATTCTACAGACATTTATAGTTATTCACTTACCCCTTTGCAGCCAGTTCAGCAAAAATAAAAACCTGTGTGTCTAATCTCTCCCAGCTATTTGCCTCTTTGCAGTTAGTTTCACTTTCATTTTTCCACGTGGCAAAGCTAATCAGCTGTTCGTCGGGAAACTGCTACTGACTTGCTTGGCTTTACAGGCTCTTCCCTCTTTCCTGCAAGCAGGTAAATTGCTGGAAGACAGAGGCCAAAGGGTGGGGGTGGCTGGGTGGCTGGGGCTACATTCGGTGTATAAGACGCACCCAAGTTTTCACCCTCTTTTTGGGGGTAAAAAGGTGCGTCTTATACTCCGAAAAATACGGTATTTTGGTTCTCTTTTCTGCCTCTGATGGTGGTTGGAATAAATCTGTACTCCTGCTTGTTGTTATTGTTGTTGTTGACAATTTCTATATTAGATGGAGGCTGTGATTTAGGCCTCTTTTTCTAATAAGGACTCATTTCAAGGAGTCCTGACATAGTTGTTCATTCTGGTACTGAAAAATGAAATACTTTGGATTGCTTGGGCTACTGTCAAGAAGGAATTCTTCTCTCATGCTACCTAGCTTAGTTGATCTTATGATGCGTAAATGAGCACAATCTTCAAAAAAGAGCTCCAGAAGTGTGTCTGATTTGATGAATGTCTGGGACTGCCTGTAAAGTACATTTAATAGGAAATTGTTCTTTCTTTAATAACCTTCTTTGTAATATTTGTGTGAAAAGTTCCCAAAGCCTCTACCTAATTCTGACTCGCATGAGGAAAAAAAACCCCTCTTTAATCTTCTACTACTCAAGTGATAAGACAGAATATTCCACATTGGATTATTACAGCCTTTCTTTAAAATTCTTTTCTGAGCTGCCTGCAATATATGATTAAAATGGATTTGTCTTTTCTAGTTTTGTGTGTAATATTGATAAAAGAACATAGCGATATCAAAAAAAATGGTGATGATACCAGGGGTGGTGAGAAAATGAACAACTGGCAACAGTTAAGGTTTTGGGACAAATACAGTAGACGTTGAAAGCACAATCTTTAGCATGGGAAAGGCAATGAATCTGCTGCATCATTCAGTAGATTTTCTGCTGATGGGGCCAAGCAAGCAGCCTTAAGCAAAGTCTCTGCTACTGTGATTTATTTAATCCATTTATATTAATGGATATTAAATTGAGTTCTTTTTCCATTTTTTATTGTTTGGCTGTTGCCCTTGTCACTATCTTTGATTTTGTTCCTCCTTGGTTCCTTGTCTTTACCCCTTCTCTTTCCTGACTTTCTGTATCTATTTTTTCTATCTCTTCTTGGTCTGATTCTTTTTCTTCCTCTCGCTTTTCCTCTTGAATTTTAGGCTCCAATTATTCTCTACTATCCATCTTTTCTACTGATGAAGTTTACTGTCATCAATAACTTGAGCATTTTAGGGGCTTGGGTTCAGTGGTGGGTTCCTACCGGTGGGGTTCAGTGCGCCGTTCCGGTAGGAACCTGCCGATTGCACACTTTGCGTGTGACGGCTCCTGTGCCGTTTTCGCCGGTCCATTGCAGTAGACCCAGCTCTCTTCTCTGCCCTGACAATGAGTGAGTTCTGATCAGGCAGCATTAAAATGTGAAGGAGCTTGTTTATACGGGCCTGCTAAGGGTACTCCAATGGGTGCTTTTTCTGCAGGCTTCTCTTAGTCTTGGTATAGAGTCTCCTGCTTGAACAGGGGTTTGGACTAGAAGACCTCCAAGATCCCTTCCAGCTGTATTCTGATTGATTGATCTTCTGACATCTCCTTCAGCTTCTTCTCCAGCTTCTTCTCTTCTTACTTCAGCTTCTTCTCTTCTTACTTCAGAGCAGCCTTTCTGCTTAGTAGACATTGCTGTCTTCAGGCACTGATATTCCGGAGCAATGGCTTATTCACAGCTATGGTGAAGGTGCTGGTGTTTTTCGTCACCACATAATTCTTGTACTAAATTGCAATAGTGTATAACCGAGGCTGAGCGACCACCCTTCTAAAATCTGAGATGCAGAAGGTATGCTATCCTGTCAAAAGCTGCTGCTGAATAGAAATGTTTGATTTGATGATAGGGGATGATTACATAAATACATAGGAAGTAATCTTATTAGTTGCATTTATTTTTAGATTTTGCAACCTTTTTTCGGGCCACTTAAAAATTAAGCAGTACGACTTTTGGCCTGAAAATGGTTGGGTGCCCTCCCTCCCACATTTTATCAGTGTGCTATATTTTTTGCAATGCTACAATGACAGATAGGCAAAGGTTATTTCCTAATTATTGCATGGCGTCTTCCATTCTCTTCTAAAGCATGATATTTGTTGCTGATGATAGGATACTGGATGCCAGAGAACATCTCTTTGTCTTAGGGGCATCTGGGGAGAGGAAGGTGAAAAAAAAAAGTCAAGATGAAAGGCAAAACAGTGTCAGCAAATGGTTGGGGCTTTGGCTGTGATTATCATCTTGCCTTTTGAACTTGCACCCGCAATGTCCATGGTCTGTCTGTCTGTCTGTCTTTCTGGCTGAGCTGCAAATCTCTACACTTTCATTGCTCTACTTTCCCAAAAAGAATTCATTTAATAGACTTCATTAAAACTGTGTTGTTTAGTGGCATTTTGTTTCACTTTTGAACTAGATGAGAAATTACCATATTTTTCGGAGTATAAGACGCACCGAAGTATAAGACGCACCTTAGTTTTGGGGGAGGAAAACAAGGAAAAAAGGTCTCTGCCTCCCAGCAATTTGCCAAACAGCAAACAGTATATATGATATACACTGTTTGCTGTGTATTTCTGTGCATGTGTGCCTGACCCATAGAAATATCAAAGAATTGGAGAAATGTACATAATGGCAGAAAGTTTTCTTAAATGTAATCACACTAACTCCTCCCAATTATTTAAATAGATCTACTCCAAACATGACTAAGTCAGGGTTTAACTCAGCTGCCTTATCTTAATACTAAACAGGACACAGTTACATTTCAGATTATACTTTTACAGATCTTTAAATTTGATGTGGCTTTCTGGAAGTATACACTCTCTGCTATTTAAAAGAAAATACAAAAGCACTGGGTCTCTTCAGAGCAAGCATTTATTTTAAAAAGCAGTCTTTAAAAATAATTTGAACACTCAGAGTTGGAAGGGACCTTGCAGGTCATTATCTGCCTCTACCAAGGATAGAACTCACAACCTCCTGATTGTAAGGCAAGAGCTCCACCTCTAGCCCATAGGAGCTGTTACCTCCTTTCAGTTTCAGCAGTCCAACATTGCCAGCAGTCTATCTCCCAGCAATTTGTCTTCTTACAGCCACCATAGTTTCATTTTACCAGGTGGCTTCAGCCTCTCAGCTGTAGATCGGGAGGCTGATAATCAGTTTCTTGTGGTAATCAGGCTCTGCTGCTGTTTGCTGCAAAGAGGTAAATTGTTGGGAGGTAGAGGCCAAAGGGTGGGGGTGGCTGGGTGGGGCTACATTCGGTGTATAAGACGCACCCATGTTTTCACCCTCTTTTTGGGAGTAAAATGGTGCATCTTATACTCCTAAAAATACGGTATTTAAGTTGTTTACAATTATTTTATTCTCAAATTTCTTTGGAGGCATTGGAATGAAAATATTATCAAGCTATTTTGATGCATTTAAAATAATATCTTCTGTTGTGTATCTGCATAAGTTTTGTTAAAATAGTGTTGTTAATTGATAGATTAGTCAAATATTTCTTAGATTAAGCAGTGTAGCTCAGTATTCTAATTACGGTAGTAAGGCTATTACCGAAAGTTAAAGGCACATATATTATTTACTGGGACATTTCTTCATAGTTATTACTGGAAAAGGAAATTGCTGACAAATTGTTACAGATGGTTTTTCCTTTCGCAATGGATGCTAACATTTATCTCCATCAAAATCTGAGGAGAACAATATAGAAATGTAAATAGAATCGATCAATTGTTTAAAACATTTGGCTTATTAACTCTCCTTTAGTTATTTGATTGCCTTAATATAAACGTTTAGCAGACATTTCCATTCTTAGATTATGGGCATTCAGTATAAGATTCTACTTCTGAAGAACATTGATGGATTATGCTGCAGAACTTAGCTGAAATGACTCCAGTGTTTCTGGGCACTTATTTCTTTTTCCAGGAATGTAGTGAACCACATAGAAACCAACACAGAATACCTTGTGGAAGTTTTAAGTCTCATTTCCTTCTGTTTCGTTTACATCATTGACAGTTTTCATTATTTTGAATGGGTATCCATATAGATTCTGTATATACAGGGAAATGTCTGCAACCACAAATCCATCTTTGATTAGGACAGTCCTAATACAATGTTTCCCACTGGATTTAAAACTCTTTATATAATTTGTATAATCTAGACTCTTCCCTAGTATGCTGTCTGGGGAATGCTGGGAGTTCAAGCCTAGCATTCCCCAGCCTAGAGTTGCCTAGGTTGAAAAAAAGTGACAGTCTAGTTGTGATCTTCAGACAGTCTATTGAAACGTCTTAAAATATCTTTTATAGAAGTTGATTACAGCTGCTAAATCTTTAATAGGTTTGAAAATCTAGTCTGGCTTTTGAGAGCTAGATTTGGAGAAATACAGGTACATCCCATAATAATTTCCCCATTGTTTCAGGAGTGCATCCTGGAATCTCTGGAGTTATCCTGCTATGCTGCTGTAGAGGTCAGACAGTCAAATCCTCTAACATCTGCTGGGAAATTCAGCTGGGTTTTTAATTAGCTAGGAAGACTTTTTCCACAGTATTCTTTACTGAAAAAAAAAGATTCATTTATTTAATAACACAAATACACATATTTGGCTACCTTTACTTATTCTAAATAAACATGCTGTTATCAGGGGCTTCAGCATATCTATCACCTTTAGGGACTGCAGTTTTATATTCAGATGATCTTCATTCCAAAGAATTAAATGCCATCTTGATTCCACGGCATAAAGATATGCTACATTTTAAACAGGAACTGACCTTGAAATACCATCCATTAGGGAGATATCTGGTGCTACTAGAAGCATGCAAGATGGATTGGAAAGTTTATGAACAACAGAAAGAGTCTGGGGAAACGCCTTGACATTATCATGCACGTCAGTCTTTGATACACTTTTAGAAATTGCTTTGGAATATGCATTCAGGCTGTTAGAACTTCAATAATTCATTCTCAGGGTTCTTCCTGTGCTTCCTTGTTATCTTTGAGTTGGCAGGAAAATATGTTGCTATGAAAAGTCCAGTATTGTCTTTACAGCCTACTGTTACTGTGTGAAACTTGGTCAGCACTGATGCTTGTATACAGAGAAACATGGGTAGTTTCAGATCAGCAAATGGCAGAATCTCTTCTGTTCTGTCCCCCATCATCATCTCCTGGCAGAAAATGGCCCTCAATCTTTCCCCTGAACATATGGCAGGTGAGGAAAATGGGGTGAAAGGGAATGTTGTGTTGTTGTCTAGGCACTGCCACTGTTATAAGTCAGAGCTTGTTTTATGAAATTCAAATTGGCTGCTCAATTTGTTCAGCAGTCTGTGCAACTTCCTTTTATTTTAAGTTAAAGTTGATTACGGCTGAGTGTAAAGGGGACAGTGGGAGAGCAGAGCAGATGAAAACTTGCAGACTCTTCTCTTTTGGAAAAAAAAAATGAGACAGCCCTGCTGATACCAATCAAATGACACGGAATAGAATTTAAAGATGGAGGTGACACCAAAATAAAAGAAACAATCAGTTCTGTATCAGAGTTTGTTCTCAGGGGGGTTAGGGTAATGATGATTGTGCTGCATCTGAAGAAGTGAGGTATTACTCATGAAAGTATATGCTTTTTAATAAAAAAATTATTAGTCTGAAAAGGATGCCAAGTTCTTTCTGATTTTTGGCTCCTATAGAAACTAATATTGTCCTTGTTTTGAATCTAATAAATCCTTGAATTCAGGAAAATGCAAATTCTGTATAACAGTGGGAATATTGACCTCTTGGAAGCCTACAGTTTTTTTTACATGGGGTCAAAATTCACAATTCTGAATCTCCTCCCAATGAAGATTATAGTTGGGCAAAGAAGTATCTACAGCAAAATGGCTGTGAAAATGCAGAATCCAATGGGCAGATAGCAGTGGTGGCATTGATGGGGGTTCTTCCAAAGCTGTCAGTTCTTTGAGTTAGGAGATCAAATCATAGAAGAGACAACACAAGAACTACTGGAGTTCCATTTTATTGTTTGGGGGGATAACAGAATTTTCTTCTTGCACCTAGCAGAATCAGACAGGGTTATGTTGACCTTCTTTCTCACCCCTTTTTCTTTCCCAGGGATGAGTGGTCATTTACTTATCAGCCCTTGCATGCCTTCTTCAAAATTATCTTTTTACTCCTTTACAAGGTCAGATCAGCCAGACCAATTGCAGTCCAGCAGATCACCGACCTTGAAAGACTCCGCTGGCTGCCGTGAATTGTCTGCAGAGGTGGTCTGGTGCTGGCATAAGATAGAAAACGCTACTTTCATGCTGGAACTTTTTAGTTCAATATCAGTCTCCCTCATCAGCAGACTGGCCCCAAGTTGGAGGAACCTTGGCAAGCAGTTTGTACAGGGTGTTCCCATTGTAACAGACAGGCCATGTGGACCAGACCTTTGGCAATAAAATTAAGGGTATTTTTTTAACCAATATGTTAAAATATTCATGAACTGGGAGAGCCAATGGTAACAAGGTCAGCCAATGAATAGGCATAGCAACTAAGTCAGCCAATAGGAGCTAACCACTTCTGAGTCTGTGCAGAGAATCGAAACTGGAACTTAAGTTTAAGGCTGGTTGTGGCTCCAGTCTCCAGTCTGCACTCTGTACTCTTCCACTCTCTGTGCTTGTCTGAACTCTGCTGAAATGAAGCTAACTCCTGCTTGTGTTTACTTGAAGAAATAATCTGCTAATGGTATTGTAGATTCATCTGTTATTATGTTTATAAAGAAGTTATTGAATCCGGCTGAATCAGTCATCTGTGTGCGCTTCTGGTTTTGATTTTCAAAATCAAAAGAAGAGCCGAGGTGGTGCAGCAGTTAGAGGCAGGTACTGCAGGCCACTTTAGCTGACACTGATCCGCAGGTCAGCGGTTCAAATCTCACCGGCTCAAGGTTGACTCAGCCTTCCATCCTCCGAGATAGGTAAAATGAGGACCCAGATTGTTGGGGGCAATATAAAAATACATTGCTTACTGGTGTAAACCGCTTAGAGAGTGCTTGCACTGTGAGGCGGTATATAAATCTCACAAAATAAATAAATAAATAAATAAATTTTGCAACAAACTTTAATACAATAGTTTTCCTGAATCTTTTATTTAAGCCTACTGTGTAACCTCTCTTCCCTAAATCATTAAAAGGACTTATCTTCAATTTGGTTAAGAGTCATGTAGAGAAGACTTGTAAAATTTGAAATATAATTAAAGTACCTTTACTAGAACAGTAAGGTCAAAGTAGATGAAGGAATAGGCATTAAGACTAAAATGGCAGCAGTTTAGAAAACTTTGCAAATAAGACCTGAAGTTGTCCAAACCTGGGATAAAGAAACTGCTGCACTCTGAAGCTTTGAGACTTCAACTACCATCTGCTATAGACAGCCAATTCAATCCAAGGAGACAGGAGACAGAAACCAGGAAAGCAAGATAATCACGGGTACTAGCAAGAGGCTAGAAACTGGACTGTGTTCCCAATAAAGCTGCACTTATACTTCTCTTCAGCCAGACTTGAGTTGTAGTACAGCTTATGTTTAATTGGTTTTGGTGGCTTTCAGTGACTTTTTATTTTGGATTAAGAGCCTTTCTGAGTAGAAAGGCTTGTTATGCAGAGTAGGCAGATGGGACAGAAATAGTAGCAGATAAAACTTGAGAATAATCAAGTGAACCCTTGTTTAGGTGCTTCTCAAAAGCATCTCTATCAATAGCTGTTCCACAGCTTTGATGGTATGGTGGACTAATTTATGAAGGAGTGTTGTACATAATATTAATTTATGAAGTAGTCTACATAATTAGAAAGTATGTCAATCTTTCCCAGTGGTTTGCTGCTGTCCTACTGATTTACCGTAAATTTTATTTGTTCATGAATAAATACACTTTATTCATTAGCAACAGCCTTTTGCTTAAAAATACCATACAAGCAAGTATTTGACTATTTCAGCAATAATTTCTGCCATTGGACATGGTGGAAACCTATAGCATTCCCCCCCCCCCACTTAGTGGATGATGTATAATGAGCTACTGACATAGGGATGGCATGTGGTACTACAATAATTTAGAAAGCTTCCTCAGTAGCTTCCATTTGGCTGCCCTAAGATAAGTTAATTCTTCATTAAATACATGTCCACATGGATGCAGATTGCAAGGTTGGTTCTACTTTTGTTTGCCTTTACAGTAGGACAAGGCAACACATCTGCTCCAATATATGCAATGATGCAACCACTTAGCTCATGTCTGAACAATAGGCAATAAAATTAGGAAGTATAACAGCACCCATATTGTCCCATTTGCTTTTCCTTTTCTTATATTAGTACTGTAGCAGATTTATTTATTTAGCATATGGCATACAATGTCAGGGAAATCTACAAATGCTAGACACAATGCAGTAATGACTGCCTAAATTGCTAGTTCATTCTGTTCGACGTTTGCGTGCCTATCCTTGGTGCACTGCAGGGAGCGAATTAGAATACACCATCTGAGTAGAGGTGCTTGGGTTGCTGACTCTTCTGTGCTCCTCTACTGGTGTCTCCTCGCCTCACCTCATATTGCATTGCCTCATGTCCAGCCAGGTCCAGTGCCGGCTTTCGGTCTCCACACACATGAATGCAGCTAAGTTTTTCCCACCAAAGTGGTACCCATTTATCTACTCTCCATATTGCATGCTTTCAAATTGCTGCAGAAAGGTCAATCCATTGTTGGCTTAGAATATGCATGAAATCAAAAGCTTAGTGTAAAAGAGATTTAACAGATTGATAGTGTCTGGTTTTACACATATTCCCTGGATGTTCAGCCCAATAAGGCTAGATAAAATATTTGATTGGCATATGATGGCTCTACCGGCATTGCTTGTAGTTTACTGTATTGCTCTTCCTTCACATGCTACAGCATGGATCCCTGCTGCCTTCCCCATTGATTAGAACCTTGTCGGTACAGCCTAATTGAAAAGGCTGCATGGATTTTCCATTAGTGCTGCCAGAGTGACAAAGACAAAATAGCCCTTTGTCTGATGTAAATTAATATTTAATGCAGACTTATTTACACCTGCCATTCTGGCTGGACAGCCAGCCTCCTTTGCCAGCCAAGATACCGTAGTAATATCGATTGGTTCTTATAAATAGAAATGTAAACATTGAGGAAGAACAATCAACTCCATGAATTATTGCAGGAAAGCAGTGTTGTCTTTATTCTCTTTCTCCTCATCTCCCTCTCCCCACCTCTGTTGACTGCCAAAACACCAACACTATGTTGACACAAGGAGTTTTTTTTAATATATGCTGAAAGACAAACCATGATGTTACTTATAGTTCCAGTGAGAATATTTTATTTCCTCTTGTCAGACACTGAATACTTTAAATAAAATGGCAGTGCCTGCCTGAGTGGCAACATGGATCATGCATTTAAAGTAATCTAAAGATTGACTGAGGAAAATGAGGAGGCTGAAGCAGGGCTGGCAAATGGATGTTTTATGGGTCTCAGAGTATTCAAATTCCAAAGGGACAACATTATGGAATATTTATTGAATTGCTTAAAACTGCTCAGAGAATCTAGATATTGAATTGTCAAAGCAAAACTTTATTTTGGTCACTGACCAGATATGAAAACTAAAATATAAGCACCAAACAGGTGTCAGAAACAACATAACATATGAGTTAAATGCTATTTATACATACTTATGTTATGACCAAACACATTTGAGTATGACAACTGCCATCATGATACCATCTAAACTCTTAAAGGACAAAGAAGCAAACATATGTAATCCAAATAGATAAAATCACAAGTTTTAATTAAAACTAGGTGGCCAAATAATATAAATTCATTGGGGGGGGGGAAGCGGAGGGCGGGTAACAAAAATAGTTTTAAAATGTTTACTTTTGAAACATAGTAAAGAGAAAAGGGAGAAAATTGCACAGTGTTGGTGCTTGCATGAAACGTTCTTCCTTCCAGGACAATAAAGGGAAAAATGATTATGAATTTGAATGGATTTAAGATTCACAGAAGGAACATTTATAAATCACAATTAGCATCATATTACATTAAACATACACTATCTATATTTCATGCCATTGGGTATTAATTGTGTGAGGAGTAAGAGAGGACTTGCTCATACTGTATATATGATTGCAGGATTCCTAGTACATTTGACTTACTATAATCCCTTGGGTTATATTGATTGAACATGCTTCAATTTATTCAATCTAAGCTTTTCTTTAGGGATTAAATTGTTATTTGCCTGAATATTAGCTGAATATATTTTAGGAAGGTGGCAGAAGCTGATTTTATGAATACATTATTGTTGAATTATTAATGTTTGCTGTGCAAAAAAGTAATACTTTGAGTTTTGCATTTGATTAAACCCAGTCTCAACAAATTCCTCCTATTTGATTTTTAAACAACTATAAACAGATCTAAAGTGTTTAAAAGTTAGATGGCTAATCATGAAGATCAATTTAAATCTTTCATCAATTTATCCAGTTCACAAATCTGATGAAGTGAGTTACAGCTCACAAAAGTTTATGTATTTTAACAAAATGTGTTGGTTTGAAAATGTGCAACTACTCTCATTTTTAGCCTTGTAAGAAGATGATGGCTGTTTTAAAACATGTCAAAAACTCATTCGCTATTTCCAAAAGTATGTAATTTCCCTGTTCTTTCAGTCTTTCCAAGTAGAAAGATTTTGCCCTCAGCTTCCAAATAATTGAATAACCTATTGAGTAGTTGAGAGTTGAGGGTGAAACCCTACTACTTCAGGTGACTGGAGAAATGAAACAGTGTATTGCTAAACTTTAAAAAAAAGCAAAGGGAAAGGTAGGATATTCAGGAAAAGCAAAACAATCTATCTCAGCTATTATACCCTATTCTTTCCCAAGACTTGATTTAAGGGTCCAGCCTGATCTGAAATCTTGAATTCTAAAGAAGAGAAGAAAGGTTCAGCTCCATGGAAAACTCAATATGCCAACAATTGCTATAGAACTTCCATTTTCACTTTCAACAACTGTTCAGCCTTAAGGCTTACAGTAGTCCTTAGGTAGCAGTTTTGGTGGAAGAACAATCCTTGGAGTGTCTGGCTACTTGGTAGAATGAAAAAGGAGAATGGCTTTATTTTGGAGGATGGAACAGTGTGTGAACAGTGACCCTGAAAATAAGAAGAAATTGATGACATTCATTTAAATTCTTAGGTTCTTTGGGTCTTTTGATAAATTTGTTTCAATTCTTCCATAATTATTTTTAGACTATAGGGAAAAATACATGCTAAAGCTGTCAAGTGAATGTTAACTAACTAGATGAAAATGCTTTTAGAAAATAATACAGTAAAAAAGAAAAGCTTGAACGCAATTATAAGGAAACTGAAGTCTGTTAAACAGTTGTCAGTGACCTTTTGGTGAACACACAGTTCAAATATAAAAGGTTCATTGGGAAAGACAGTTGAAGACTATTCTTGGGAAGGAGCAAGAATTGACTCCTCTTTTATTTTCCAACTGTTCTCTAGGTTCAGATTGCAGAGTCTTCTGCCATTAGCAATAAATAAAGCTCATCTCATCTTATTCCCAAGAGCTATGCTGCAGATCAGGGGTGGGTTCTAAAAACTGTTACTACCGGTTCTGTGGGTGTGGCTTATTTTGTGGGCATGGCTTGATGGTCATGTGATGGTGGGCATGGCTGTCTGGTCATGTGACTGGGCAGGCATGGCTTCCTGGTCATATGACTGGGCGGGCATAGCTTCGTGGTCATGTGACTGGGTGGGCATGGCTTCGTGGTCATGTGACTGGGTGGGCATGGCTTCGTGGTCATGTGACTGGGTGGGTTACTTTGTCTCTTTTTCTTTCTTGTCTCTCTCTCTCTTTCTCTTTCTTAATACCCTATATGAGCCCTACTGATTGATATAAGTGGATTTTATTCATATGTATCTTCATGTGATCTGCTGCCTCTGCTATAAGCAGTATGCCAGCAAAGGATTTAGAAGTCTTGGATACCTTAACAATTGAATGGTTAATATCATGGAGGTAATAAAAATGATGCAGGAGGCACATTAAATCATTTGTTTGTTTGTTTTTATTAGTTTAGGTGCTATTGTCAGTATCCCCATTTCAAAATTAGTTTTGAAATCTTAAAAATCAATGTTCAACTTAGTTGTGGCTTGTTTAGGGTTGGAATACTATCCATTATGAACATATAAGCATTCTGATAGATGGAATTTTGATATTTCCAATCCAGTCCAATGCAAATTCCACTCAAAGCATGGATTAATTATGATGAATTACCCAATGAATTTCAATTGTTTAGTGATACCATGTTATACATTTTTTTTTGAAATGGCAGTTATCCTCTAAAAAATATACAAAGATTTTTTTTCTGGAAAGGATTGTTCCAGATATACAGCTTTGATTCAGGGGTGGATTCTGACTTACCTTGCTGCCGGTTTGCTTCCTCCCGTGCCGCGTGGGCTGGAATTCAATTCATAGAAATTCCATTTGAAGCCCATATAGGTAGTCCTCGACTTACAACTGCAATTGAGCCCAAAATTTATGTTGTTAAGTGAGACATGTTAAGTGAGTTTTGTCCTATTTTATGACCTTTCTTGCCACAGTTGTTAAGTGAATCACCACAGTTGATAAGTTAATAACTCAGTTGTTAAGTGAATCTGGCTTCCCCCATTGAAGGTCACAAAAGGGGATCACGTGACCTTGGGACACAGCAACAGTCATAAGTATGAGCCAGTGGCCAAGCATCTGAATTTTTATTACATTATCGTGGGGATTCTTCAAAGGTTGTTAACTGTGAAAAATGGTCATAAGTCACTTTTTTCAGGGCCGTTGTAACTTTGAACAGTCACTAAATGAACTGTTGTAAGTCTAGGGCTACCTGTGTTAAATAAGGCTGGACCTCAACTCCCAGAACTCCAGTTGAAGTCCATATACAGTACCTTAACTAGGGCTGGACTACAGCTCCCAGAATTGCAGCTGAAGTCCATGTACCTTTTTGGCTGTTCACCCCCACCGGAGAGAGCTCAGCCAGGCCTCCCCCCACCCCTTCCTCCGCCCCGAGTCAGCGAAAATTGGCAAGGAAACAACCCCTTCTTTTGGGCCAGTGGTGGGGAGGGAAAGGCCCCAGGGAAAACACTTTTTTGGCATTTGGCAACTTTTCACTTGGATCCAAGACCCTTCTTTCCAAATGCCTTAAAGTTGCCAAATGCCTTAAAATCTGGATTCTCTCTCGGTGAAGCAGTGGTGAAGCACTCTCCTGCCAAAGAAAGTGACCCACAAAAGAAACAACCCAGGACCTCCACACAATCGCCTCTCAGAAGACCCAGATTCATTTCACATGAGGCTCTGTGCATGTGCCATTTTACTTGGGATTTTGGCTTTGCTAAAGAAAATGGGGGGGCGCAGAGGGGTGGCGGCGCTGCCACATGAAAATGCTTTCCTCCCTGATCCTCACATTTTAGGCAGAGGATCTGGCCAGGAAGAAAGAGAAGGTATGTCCGTGGAGAAGGGCGCGCAGCTCTGCGATGTGTATCAGCATCACGATCCCCTCCCCAATTCCAAAACGGTGCATGCAGCCGGTGCTGCCACCTCTCTGGGCTACTGTATGGGGACATGATTGCCAAGTCCTGTACCTGCCGCACTGGGAGAGGGCCAGGCCTGCACTTGGAAGGGGCCACTGCTCTAGCTGCCCTCCTGTCCCGCCTGGCTGCAGACATCGGCCTGCCCTCCTGAAGTGGCGCTGCCACCGTTCGCTTTTGTTTTGCGGCAGGAGAAGGAAGAAAGCGGGCAGCGAGAGCGGCAGGAGAGAAAGGGAGGGAAAGCTGGCAGAGGGGTGATAGCAGCGGGTGGACCAATGCATGCGGGGAGGGAGGCTGGGAGGGAGGGAAGCAAGCGGGAGATCCTAGCTGCAGTTTACTCGTGATGATCTCCTGTGCGCTCCCCTCCATGCCCCCTCCCTCCCCACACGCATCAGTCCACCCGCTGCTGGTATCACCCCTCTGCCAGCTCTCCCTCCCCTGCCCACCCGCCAGCCCGTGCCCTTCTGCCTTACCTTTTCCAGCAGCAGTGAGCAGAAGTACGTGGCTAGATTCTGCAAGTAGTGGCTGGGCAGGGCGAGCGAGCATTGGGTGGGCGGGGCAAGCAAGCATCGGGCGGGCAGGGTGAGCGAGCATTGGGTGGGTGGGGCAAGCGAGCATTGGGTGGGCAGGGCATGCGCAGTGGAGAAAAATCCAATCCCCCCAAAAAGCCCAAAACAAGATGGCAACGCATATACAGTGCCAGAAACTCAGCTTCTGCGCATGCGCAGAAGAAAAAAACCCGGAAAAAAATTCAAAAAAAGATGGCGGCACCCACGGACCTGTACCGACCAAACCAGTTCCGTGACGTCATTGTGATGTCACTAGTGGGTCGCTACCGGTTCGGGCAAACCGATCCGAACCGGGAGGAACCCACCTCTTCTGCAGAACCCTTGAGAGCAGTGGGATGTGGAACATGTGTGTTAAATATATGTAATTGATCTTGGAAGACCAAGTTATTTTCAAAACTTCTATTTTCCTGTGTAAGGCTTTTAAAAATGTTGACAGCTTAAGTATCTAAAACATATCTCAGAACTATCTATTCCAGAGGTGTCAAACTTGAAGAAGTACATTGTCATCACGTGACGTATAACAACTTTTCTCCCTTTCGCTAAACTGGGGATTGGGCATGGCCAGCACGTGACACATCCAGCCTGTGGGCTGTTAGCTTGACACCCCTGGTTTATTCAGTCATGACAAAACAGACATAATTATAGATGGAGTCTGAAGTAATGACATCACTTATAATACTTAGAATAGTACTTAGAACAAACTTGGAATAGCACTTAGCAATAATCAATGCACTTCCCTTGGTTTACTAGAAAAAAAAATAGTGGAAGTTAATGATTTTTTAAAAAAACCATCTTTATATACTTTGAGTTTCAATGTAATTTAGGCAGTGGTGAAATCCAATTTTTTTACTACAGGTTCTGTGGGTGTGGCTTGGTGGGCGTGGTGTAGCTTGGTGGGCGTGGCTTGGTAGGCATGGCAGGGGAAGGATACTGCAAAATCCCCATTCCCTCCCCACTCTGGGGCCAGCCAGAGGTGGTATTTGCTGGTTCTCCGAAATACTCAAAATTTCTGCTACAGGTTCTCCAGAACCTGTCAGAACCTGCTGGATTTCACCCCTGATTTTAGGTCAAACTAGATTTGCATGTGAGATTCATTACATCAACTTGAACCTGCTCTGGCGATAACCTCTAACAACCCTTAAAAACCTGGAAATGGTATTTTAGGAAAATGGGTGGACCCTTAGGGAAATATTAAGTGTTGATCAGTGTTAATGGACATTAACAGGAATTCAATGACCATTTATACAGTAAATGAAAGGTGGCTGCCTCTTTCAGAAAAAATCAGGATTTTTTTTAAAATTCACTATAGTACCAAGTTTCTCTACTGATGATTGTACTATGATACAGATCTGGGAAAAGCACTTATATAGAACAAGATATGGTTGGCATTATTTTTTGCTGTTTTTTTTTTAGAAATTGGAGTTTTGATGTCAGGGTAATTCTCACTAAGATGGGAAATCAATTGAGGATAAGGATGGAATAAATCTTTTGGGTCCTCATTTTAAGTAAACAGTTTATGCTGCACATTTTAGGCTAATATATGCATTAATTTCAGAATTTTGCAGTAAAGGTATTAGATCCCAAATAGGTAACAAAACATATATTAGGGAAAGTTGTACATTAAAATTCATCTGTTAGATTAGTCATATTAAAAACCCATATGCTTCTTTATATGTTCTTTAAAAAGTATAATCATTACAGAGTACATTTGAAAATTGTCCTCATTGATAAAGATGGCATTTCTACCTGGACATTAATGGTTTTTCCTACTTGGGTAGTCTCCAAATGTGTGGCATTCAACTGGCAGAATTGTAAACCAACATGACCATTACTGGGAATTGTGAATTGTAATATGGAAGTAGTCCAGGTTTGGGAATACTGGGCTAACAAGTTCACTGCAATTAGATCTCTTTTGTTTACCTTTTTAATGGTTGCATTGGTCTTAGTTTCTCATACAGTTTAAAAATTGCCATGAGGTTGAATGAAATCCACTCCATCCCCTAATTTATTTATTTACAACCAAGCACAAAATCCTTTGAGCGGTTTACAGTAAAAGATGCATTGTAGTACTGCCTTTTGTCAAGGAACTAAGAAGGCAACAATGTCATGATTAACTAAACTGCTCAAACATTGCATAAGATTGAATGTTTTTACATTTCAGAATAATGTGGTCCATCAACTCTCTAATAATGTTTGAACAGCCAGCTGCACTGCTAAGGTCTTATATTCTATAGAAATGCACTCAAGAAAAACATGACATAAATGGAATATTCATTGTTGACCATCCATAGTAGAAAAGATTAAGTAGTTGGTTAATATAATAAAAACATCTGCCAACTTTTAAGAAAATGACTTTCTAAGAAAGCTGCTTTCACTGTTTAGCAATAAAACTATGGCTGCATGTGTTCTATGATTTTTCATTTAAATTGATTATTCAGTAACAGCTTAGCCATAGGCTCTTAGGTTTTAAATAATACAGGGAGGTTTGAGTTAACATATATAGTAATTTCATGAAGTTTACTTCAGACTTAGATAATGCTAGAGCAAATCTACTAAAAACAATGAGATGAAATTAAGTAGGCTTCATTAACTTAAATCCCACCCATATCATATTCCCTGTGGTACTCTATGGAAGTGAAAGAAAGAAGCAGAATAGGAAGAGTATTGATGTCTTTGAACTTTGGTGTTGGGAAAGACTCCTGAGAATACCTTCAATAGTCAAGAAAACAAACCAATTGATTATCAAATAAATCAATCCAGAGTTCTCATTTGAGGCACAAATGACCAGGCTCAAATTATCCAAATCCTTGACATATTATGCCAAGATTTAGTTCTCTGGAGAATTCTATAATGCTGGAAAGGATGGAAGAAAAGTGAAGAGGAAGATTAGTGACAATTAGTATCAAGATGGATGGACTCAATTACAGCAGAAATGAAAGACCAGAAGGACCTGAAGGGAGAGATCCTCCTGGAGAATATCTACTTGTATGTAGTCACTAAGAATTGACACTGAATTTGTTTATTTATTTATTCATTCTTCATTCATTCATTCATTCATTCATTCATTCATTTATTTATTTGTCAAACATGTATAGAATAGTAGTAGTTTGTATAAACATAAGTAAAAAGTAACGATAAAAGAGGACAATAGGACAGTAGGACAGGGACGGTAGGCACAGTGGTGCGTTTATGCACGCCCCTTACAGACCTCTTAGAAATGGGGAGAGGTCGACTGTAGACAGTCTAAGGTTAAAGTTTTTGGGGTTTGGGGAAGAAACCACAGAGTCAGGTAGTGCATTCCAGGCATTGATCACTCTGTTGCTGAAGTTGTATTTTCTGCAGTTGAGTTTCGAGCGGTTTACATTGAGTTTGAATCTATTGTGTGCTCGTGTATTGCTGCAGTTGAAGCTGAAGTAGTCATTAACAGGAAGGACATTTTGGTATATGATTTTATGAACTACATTTAGATCAGATCGGAGGCGGCGTAGTTGTAAATTGTCTAATCCCAGTATTTCAAGTCTAATAATCAAATAATAATAATTAATTAATTAATTAATCATAATCATAATCAAATCAAATGTTAGGATATAAAATATCACTTTTAAGAGGCTTTTGTTCTGAAGAGTCAATAGTGCAAAATTCTCTGTAAAAAAAATTAAGGCCATCTATAAGCCATCTATAAGGGACGCGGTGGCTCAGTGGCTAAGACGCTGTGCTTGTCGATCAGAAGGTCTGCAGTTCAGTGGTTCGAATCCCTAGCGCTGTGTAATGGAGTGAGCTCCCGTTACTTGTCCCAGCTTCTGCCAACCTAGCAGTTCGAAAGCACATAAAAAATGCAAGTAGAAAAATAGGGACCACTTTGGTGGGAAGGTGACAGCGCTCCATGCGCCTTCGGTGTTTAGTCATGCTGGCCACATGACCACAGAGACATCTTTGGACAGTGCTGGCTCTTCGGCTTAGAAATGGATATGAGCACCGCCCCTAGAGCCGGAAACGACTAGCACACGTGTGGGGGAACCTTTACCTTTACCTTATAAGCCATCTATAGGCATGTTGAAAAAGTCAAGAGGTCAAGTCAGACAACTTTTTCAAACCTGAAAAAGTCAACTGCACAGTCAAATCCCTACTTCATAATCTCATAACCTCAACCTTAAAATGTGTACATGTTAACTCCCTGAATTCTACAGCCAGCATGGTGGCTAGGAAATTCTGGGAGCTGAAGTCCACATACCTTAACATTGCTGATGTTGAGAGACACTGGTGTACCCTCATACTGTATTCCTGTAATAAAAAAACTCCTCAACATCTTGGAAGAACACTTTTTATATCCATAATCTCTTTGTCTTAAGTAAAACATACTTTGTTTCAAAACTTTACCCTGTGGAAATACCACATTCATGGCAGAGGTACTCCTTGAAATTCCTAGCTAAAGCTCTCACGATCTTTACATATAAACAAGAAGAGTTCTCAGAGAACAAATGCTTGTCATCCAGACGTGGTAGAAGAATTGAATGTTCTGTTAAGACTGAGAAACCTTTTAGAAATACTGTGGCTTGCTTGAATGTCAATGGTGGGTTGTGGTGAATAGCAGAGAAATAACATACCGTATTTTTTGGAGTATAAGACGCACCCCTTTCCTCCCTAAAAGTGGCTGAAAATTTGGGTGCGTCTTATACTTCGAATGTAGCTTTTTTTTTCCAGCCCTAACTAGGTGCTAACAGATCTTCCCAGCTCTTACCTTGCAGGCTTTTTCATTGTTACTCTCTCCAAAGAATGTTTTTCCAGCCCTAAGTCTTTGCAGAATTTTTTTTCATTGCTCTACTTGCTCCGAATAAGTTTTTTTCTAGCCCTAACCAGGTGCTAACTATCTTCCCAGCTCTTACCAGCTTGCAGGTTCTTTCATTGTTATTCTCTCAGAAGAAGGTTTTTTAAAGTCCTAACCAGGGGATAAAATAATGTGCTGAAGCTGCTCCGAATAAGTTTTTTTTCTAGCGCTAACCAGGTGCTATCTTCCCAGCTCTTACTGGCTTGCATGCTCTTTCATCGTTACTCTCTCAGAAGAAGGTTTTTTCAGCCCTAACCAGAGGATAAAATAATGTGCTGAAGCTGAACAGACTAAGGATGCTAGCCAGATGAATACCTGGTAGGCAGATTGTTTTCCCCTATTTTCCTCCCAAAAACTAAGGTGCGTCTTATACTCCGGTGCATCTTATACGGTAATTTGAAGGAACTCGTTGAGTCCTGAGATTGGCCCCAGTCTTTTTTTTAAATAACTCCCCCCCCCAAAGTATGTGCTTGAATTTTCACTATAATCTATTGATTATGTACATGAATCCTTTGCTTAAAGTCTTCTGTATACTGTATGTCATGCATTGGTCAGGGGGTTGTTATTATACTCATGTCTTTCCCTGAACCCTTTCCATGCTTGTTTTCACTGAAGGCATGTAAAATTTCACTATCGCGCCTAAACACCTGTCCCAGGATTTCAGAAAGACACCCAAGTCCTGCCAAGCTTGATAACTACGGTATGAATATTGTGTGGATTACTACTTTGGCAGGACTTCAGTGCTACACTCTCGACATAAGCCTGGTCATGGCTGATTTTATGCATTGTTATATAAATGTGTAAATGTATTATTTTTTTAAAAAGTAAATGTGCAAATGAACTGGATGACAAAATGAACCGAAGCATTCATTTGAAGAAAAGCTTGTCTTTTCTAATTAACCTGGGCAAGCCTTATGCTGTACATAAACAAATTGCAAATTGAAATTGTGTTTCCCTCCACCCCTTTAAGCCAGTGGTATTTAATCTGTATTTGTAGCATTAAAGAAAGAAACCAGAGCTTGTCTTGGTCAAGTTAAAGAAGAATATTAACCTATTCATACATATAAATGCTGTGATGGGATTTGCTTTTTACAGAGTATATATGCTGCAGCTGATGGGATTTGCAAATGCACAGTAGAGTCTTGTTTAGAATCCTAGCAGGATTAGGGGACAGGCTGAGAAAGTTTCATTGTATTTTACATGAAATCGTCTAAAAATATTTTATTTCTTCAAAATGACAATCACAGAAGATCAAAATATTGCATTTCTTCAACTGCTGTAAAGTAGGTAGGCAATTATATTTCCTTTAAAAGGTCATAAAACCAGTGGGAAACATTTAGAGGTATAAGTACATTTTAGCCAAACAAAACAGTACTGTATCTATGTAGTTGAAAAACATCAGTACCAATTCTAAGTCAAATGCCTAGAGTTTTTAACATAGACTTAAGCTTGGATTGGTTCTACTTCTTTTCAAAATTACATGCAGTGTTTTTCTTCAAGTCTCTTATTACAAGGAAAGAGGAGAGAAACACAAATCAGGAAGTACCATTTTTTTTTGAAGAAGAAATTGTAAATTGCAATTTAATCACATAATCACTTTGACACTCTCAAGCAAGCTAATTTCTCCCCTTGCCTCATTTCACCCACTTGGCAAGACAAATCTTAATGAATAATGTTTCATGAATATTTAACTTTCTGATCAGTCTGGATTTTTGTTCGTAAAATGGCTTGCAGGAAGAATAAATCGCTCAGTTTCACATTGTCACTTTGTCTCTCTCCCCTCGCTGCCCCTTCTTTGGGCAGAGGGCATGTTGTTTTTCTAAAGCAGTCTTTTGCAGTGTAGGAGGAGGAGGAGGGATGAAACAGAAAATTCAATATTTATACTAACACTTGGCAGCTGTAAAAAAAAATCCTTCAGACCCTGTTTACCTCAGGGCTGCTAATGAGGCACACAGGTAGTAGAGGTAAATTCAGAATAGGTCTCAGGTGAGGACAATGCTCACAACCTGTTTAGAACTAAGCAGAATGATGAAGTCAAGTTTCAGAGATGAAAACAGTAATTAGACAAGAAGTACAACCTCATATTATTTTTATTATGTTTTAATAAAGTAAACAGATGGTGCAAAGAAGAAAATGATTGCTATTATTGATTACACAAGGACACCCGGGAACTCCCAGAGTAGCTGTGCTCATTGTATCAGAGGTGGAATAGAAACTTTGCACTAAAAGGAATAAGATGAGGGGGAGATTAACTCAAGATAAGGAAACAGAGTGCAATAAAGCTGCAAATATTTCCATTGCTGTATACAATCAATACATAGATAAATAAAATATGAAACTTGTGTTATCAAAATAGCTTTGGTTATGGAATCCTGTAAGCTTTTTCATTTGTTTAGATTCTGGAGAAGGATTTTCAAATCATGGTAGCGTATGCAGAGAAGAAGTTGTTACAACACAAGGATATATGGATTCTTGAACATCAGAAACATTTAATTAGTTAATGTGATATTGGAAACTATGATAAAGAAAGCATATTTAGAAACAACACAGACATCATGCGAAGACAAAAGTAAACAAGCCTTAAGATATAGAACTGATCATTTAAAAATAAATAAATGGTGTGGATGAGTTCAAAATGTACTTCTTTTTTCTGTACTGAAATGTTTACTGTACTCTGATCACTGAATTTATTTTCTGGATTTGAACAATATATTGGATCATAAACTACCTAAATATGTTGGTTTCATGCAACTCTGACTGCTCTTTAGAAGGCCAGATCCTGAAGATGAAACTCAAATACTTTGGCCACCTAATGAGAAGGAAGGACTCACTGGAGAAGAGCCTAATGCTGGGAACAATTGAGGGCAAAAGAAGAAGGGGATGACAGAGAATGAGGTGGCTGGATGGAGTCACTGAAGCAGTAGGCGTGAGCTTAAATGGATTCCATAGGATGGTAGAGAACAGGAAGGCCTGGAGGAACGTTGTCCATGGGGTCGCGATGGGTCGGACATGTCTTCATGACTAACAACAACAACAGCAGCAGCAGCAGCAGCAACAACAACAACACAGAAAACAAAGCCTGGTTAGCATGTTATGTGAACATAATTTTTGCATTAATTATTAATTAGGAAAACAATGGTTTCTGAGGATAGACTCATTGCAGTTTAGAGAAGGGAAGATCATTTAGGTCTTCATCATGTTTTTCAGGTGAAATGTTTTTACAGTTGTGTCACTTTTTTTTTAGTTCTTACTTGCATTTTCAAGTACCTCCAGGCCTCCAAAGTAATCTTGGTTGGCACTTTTATCTTCAGTGATTCTCCTGAATGTGAATGATCAAATCAATAATTTAGAGGCAGGTGCTAAATGTGACCATTTGCTAATTGTCCCAGGTCACCTCAAATTACACAAAAAGGAATAGCCTCTCAAAAGGCTTTGCTTGCAGGAATAATGTCTCAGGATCCTTCTGTTATTTTTATTGAGGCAGATGGTATTATTTCCTTTCACACTTAAAAGACAGGCTCTGGATGGAAAAGTGAGAAATAGCAATTTCTGAAGTTTATATCAATGGACTGCCAGTCAAGACTTGTTTCCAGTCTGGGCTCTTAACTAATTTGGCTTTAATGAACTCCTTATATTAGGTCAATCTGAGGAAGGCATGATTATAACTAATGCTTTTTATTCTGGGATTATTTCCCATTAAAATGATTGTTTAAAAATCACTTGTGTTTAGAGTCTACTCACAACCTTTGATGTGTATAACACACGTAACTGGGCTTGTTCCCCCCCTCTTTTTTTTTTACAAACAGGTAGCTTTCATGCACAATTTCCATGGTAATAATTCTATAGTGAATCCTGCTTATATATTTGATACAGTAAATCCTAGCTGTGACTCCGTTGAGCTTTTCAGCAGTGAGAAACATATTGGACTGCTTGTTAATGTAACAAATACTCTTCTGTGTGCATATATGTATATGTGTGAGTAAGATAAATAAGATGTCACTAAGAGTCCTTCTTTGTGATTTGTGTAGCTCTTAGCTGATAAATCTTAATGATTGAGAGTTTGTTGGTTGATTAAAATAGACTGATTATCTCTCATGATTTTAAGCAATTATGCCACTGGATTGTTTTGGTAAGCATTTCATGTCTACACTAAGCAAAGGGCAACAGCAATCTCCTTATTAATTAGCTCTCATTGATTGACAGGTTTTAGTGTACTGGAGAACCTGCTTCTAAATCAGAGGCAGTATGCAAGGTGTTTAAATGAATTGCTTTTGCCACATTTGTAGTATAATCACAGGTTTACTTCACACAGAGACAAACTGCATTGAAGTCAAAGTTCTATTTGCTACCTGACTGCTTTTTGCCTGAGCTGTTCTCTTTAAGATGCGTCTTTGAAGCTGCATAATTCCCTAGGGAAATCTGTGTTTTAGTTTTCACTTTTAGTTCTGCATGATTTCATCTGGATGGGAAGCAAGTATCCGTCTCTCTGCACACGATGTAAGAGTATACACTTGGCAGGAATCACAGAGAAATGGCTAGAAAATATGTTCTAAGGGCATGTAGAGTTTTAGTGATTTGAGCATATTTCATCCAGTATGTCACAGGAATCTGAATGTTTCAAAAATTTGGCTCTGGCAACTGAGCTATTAGAATTATTCAGATGGTATAGAGAGAGCAAAGGCAAATCCCCAATTTGGGTTTGTCCGATAAAATGACTTATTTGAGGCAAGCCTACATTGGGGCATTTTCTCTCCAGCTGCTGTAGGGCAACAAGATGGCACACATTTTTGCTACCTCCTTGATGCTTAAACAGAGTGGTATTTCTAGGACTGGATCCAGGGTTTTGGCATGGAGCATGTGGACCAGGAGAATCTCCAGAGAACTCTCAGATACCAGCAGTGGTATTGTATTCTGCACTATATTCTCTTGGAAAAAAAGAACTGGTGCCAGGGGTGGGTTCTACTTACCTTCCCCACCGGTTCACATCATGACAGAAGCGCGCGTCCCTTCCCAGAAAATAATCCTGTGCACATACTCAGTCCTTTTTTAAAAAAACCTTCCATGTTACAAACAAGGCAAGGAGGACAGAAAACAGCCGCAGAGCGGCAATTGAATCTGCAGTCCCTGATCAGCTGGGCTTTGGAAGCAGAGATAAAGGTCAGTATAACCCAGGGGCGGGCAGGCGGGCCCACTTTCACAGAAACAGAGAACAGATTTGCTCTCAGCTTGGAGTCAGAGCTACCGGTCCGAACCGGCAGCAACCCACCACTGACTGACTCAATGGACAGAATTGGATGCTGGCAAGGAACCTAGTGCAACTTCAGTGATTTCATTAGCCACACTTTTACACTCCCTACATTGTCAAGTGGTGTTTTCCCCCTTCTTCCAACTTTTTCAAGAGGGAGGAACTATTTCATAAACCACGAGTGGTTTACCAGAGGCTTTCCCAGTGCAATACGATCCCTTTGCCATTATCACGATAAGTCATCATCCACTTCCAGCATCTTTTTTGCTGCCCAGATTTTAATCCACTTTTCAGTTTTGGCAATGATGCTGATTAGGTTTTCCATCTGGATAGCTCTCATTTTTTTCCCCCTGCTTCTTTTCCCTTCTCAGTCACACTGGGAAAATCCAGCACCAATTCTTTTCCTTTCCATATAAAGGTCTTTGAAGACATGTGGTTTCTATTGATAAACCTTTTTGGTGAACCCTTCTCCCTTGGCTCTTCCTCCCACCTGTTACCTTCCCAGTGGACTGGTGGGGTTGTAGAAACTAACCTGGAAGAGGAAACTGACAGAATTTGTATCAGTCCCTTAAAGTCCACCCGAGACTTTAAGAAGGCCTGCCACTTCAATGGCAATGGTTAATGGTAGGAGAAAGTGAGTATTCTCTGTCCGGTTATTGCTTGTCATGATCGTTGGTACACCAGTTGCACGTGGAACCCAGATAATGCCCCAAATCAGCCTTGCAAAGCTAAAGGGGGTTCAGGTTTTACATCAGCATGTTTTTTTCCTCAAATTCCAACATGCTGAAAGTGGGCATACGAGGCAGCAAGCAATGATGTGAGATGGTGCCAGCAACCCTGTTTAGAGATCAGTAGGGATTCAAACCTTGCTGAGATTAAATTAAAACGCAGTAGTGAAAGAGCAGCAGAAGCCATGCAACCAAGTTAGAAAATTACACAAATTAGAAAAGACCATTTTTTAAAAAGCAGAACAAGAAAGTGTGATTGTAGGTTGCCCTGCCAATTCAGGAATGAGTTGAAGGGTAATGTCCATTCAACCTTTCTCAATGGGACTGTTGAAGTGTTGCCTACCCACAGTTAGCAGTTGTGTGTAATAGTCCATAGATAAGATCTTTTATTAAGATTGCTTTCAGTCTAAGCCCACTGGAGTCTTCAATCTCTCTACAACAGCTTCTCTAGGCTCTGGTCCATATTGTCTGGGTAAAATTGACTGAGATGGAAGCACACATTATTTATTTCCTTTCCCCCATCCCACTTTTACTGTTAATTTTTAAGATGGATAATTTCAGTCAATGCTTGCCATATCTGGTCTGATATGGGCTATATATTGATGCAGATCTATACATATTTTTAAGAAACATATTAGATTTGTGGAAAATTAAGTGGGAAGGAACAGGCTCAAGCTCAACCCTGATAAGACTGAGTGGCTGTGGATGCTGCCTCCTAAGGATTATACCGATTGTCCCTCCTTGGTCTTCGGGGGAGACAAATTATCTCCCTCGGACCGGGTTCGCAATTTGGGGGTGCTCCTAGATCCACAGCTAAAATTAGACCAACATTTTATGGCTGTGGCTAGGGACGCCTTTGCACAGGTTCGCCTGGTGCAACAATTGCGACCATATTTGGAGGAGGCTTTACTAACGGTCACTCATGCCCTTGTCACCTCTCGTTTGGACTACTGTAATGCGCTCTACATGGGGCTACCCTTGAAAAGTATTCGGCGACTGCAACTGGTGCAAAATGCGGCTGCGCGAGCTGTGGTGGGTGTCCCCAGATACACCCACGTAACACTCATTCTCCGCCAGCTGCATTGGTTGCCCATTGGTCTCCAGGTGCAAGTCAAGGTGTTGATTATCATCTTTAAAGCCCTACATGGCTTAGGGCCAGGTTATCTCTGGGACCGCATCCTACCTCATACATCCCTATGACCAATTAGGTCCCACAGAGTCGGTCTCCTCCAGGTCCCTTCAGCCAAACAATGTCGGTTGGCGGGACCAAGGGGGGGGAGCCTTCTCTGTGGGGGCTCCGGTTCTCTGGAACCAACTACCGCCAGAGATCCGATCTATCCCCACCTTGCTGGCCTTCCGGAAAGCTATTAAGACATGGCTCTTCCTGCAGGCAGGGTGATGTGACCGATGAACATCTTAGGTCTCCCCCAGATATGAATGTGTTGTTAGGCTTTTTAATCTTTTAATGTATCAAATGTTTTTAAATCATTTATTATTTTGCTACTGTTTTTTTATATTGTTCTTATACTCTGTTGTATGCCGCCCTGAGTCCCCAGGGTGTAGGGCGGCATATAAGAACAGCAAAATAAATAAATAAATAAATAAATAAATAAATAAACAAACAAATAAACAAACAAACAAACAAACAAACAAACAAACAAACAAACTCATCTTCCATGAGGCTGAAGGTAGAGTCTAGACTTGGCTTAAAATAGCAGCCTCATCTCCAGATTCCTGAGCCTTGTTTTGGGAGTTTATAATTCCAATTCATTCTGAATTAAGGCCAAATAATAGAATCATGGAATCATAGGATTGAAGGGACTTTGAAGGTCTTCTAGTCTAATTCCTTTCCCCAGAGCAGATATCCTCAGATCACCTCAAACAAATGGCTATCCATCCTTTGTTTGAAAATCTCCAGGAGGCAAGCTGTTCCACTGCTTAATAGCTCTTTACAGTCAGGAAATTAAAGTTTGAATCTTTAAAGCTTCCATAAATTGCTTCTTGTCCTACCCTAGGGCACTACAGAAAACAAATCTACTCTCCCTTCCCTGTGACAGCACTTCAAGTATTAGAAAACAGCTTTCATGTGTCTCTTTAGCCTTCTCTTCATTAAACTAAGCATACACAGATCTTTTAATTGTTCTTTGTAATATTTAGCCTCCAAATTCCTCACCATCTTTGCTGTTTTTCTGTGCTCTCTTTCCAGTTCATCTATATTTTCCTGCAGTTTGCTGACCCTGACCTGACACAGAATTCCAAGTACTGACCATTGCAGCATATAGCACTGCTCTCATTACCTGTGATGTCAATATTATACAGTATGTCTGTTGATATAGCTTAGATTGCATTGGCTCTTTGACAGCTGCAGCACATTGCTATGTCAGGCTTGATCTGTGGTCTACCAGGACACCCAGATATTTCTCTCAGGTCCTATTGCTAAGCCAGGTACAACCTGGCAATATTTCTAGCCATTGAACTGAAATGGTTGGAAAAGGCCTAATTCAAACTCAGAGGTACATGTAGTCCTTGACTTAAAGCAGTTTGTTTAGTGACCGTTCGAAATTACAATGTCAATGAAAAAAGTAATAGAGGAAGAGATATTGCATAAAATACTGTCTTGTGCTGAAATGGACAGACTTACAATGGAATTGAAAGATAAGAATGAATCAGAATACTTTGAAATCTGGGATAAATTGTACTACTGGTGGGAATCGAGAAGGACTGTTGGGATTATGAATTAGCGACAAGTTGGAAATGTATATACTCTTATGTTAGCGAATAGGAAAAAATGGATTTAGTATTGTATATAAAGTTTTATTTTTATTTTATTTTATTTTATTTTATTTTATTTTATTTATTTACTTACTTACTTACTTACTTACTTACTTATTTATTTATTTGTCAAACATGTACAGGATAGTAGTTGTTTGTATAAACATAAAAGTACCGATAATAGAGGACAATAGGACAATAGGACTGGGACGATAGGCACAGTGGTGCGCTTATGCACGCCCCTTAGAACCTCTTAGAAATGGGGAAAGGTCTACTGTAGACAGTCTAAGGTTGAAGTTTTGGGGGTTTGGGGAAGAAACCACAGAGTCAGGTAGTGCATTCCAGGCATTGATCACTCTGTTGCTGAAGTCGAGTTGAGATATATTTATATAGAGATAAAGAACTGTATTTAGGAGGAGAAATAACTCGATGGAAATGTTTAAACTGGAATGTTATGTCATGTCCATGTTTTTCTTTTTAAAATTGTATTATAAATAAAAATTTTAAAAAAAGAAAACAAAAGAAAAAAGTAATAAAATGACCATTATTCACCCTTAACGATTGTTGCAGCATGCCTATGGTCACGTGGTTAAAATTTGACTCATATTTATGACCGTTGCAGTATGCCAGGGTTATTTGATCATCTTTTATGACCTCCTGATAAACAAAGTCAGTAGGGAAGCCACATTCATTTAACAACCATGTTACTAACTTAACAGCTTGTAGTGATTCACTTAACAACTGTTGTAAGAAAGGTAATAAAATGGGGCAAAATTCACTTAACAACTGTCTCACTTAGCAACAAAATTTTTGGAATCAATTGTGATCATAAATCAAAGACTACCTGTAGTGCACTTTTTAACTCTGAGCCTCTCTTCTGAAGTATTAACAATTGTCCCCATCTTTGATTGATCTGTAAATTTGCCGAACTTCCCTTTTATCTCCGTTCTAACTTATTTATAAAAATATTGAAGATCTCTAGCCCCAGGACAGGATACTGAGGTATCCTATTACTATTTCCTTCCATACAGAAATAGATTATGTTTCTTATTTCCAGTTACAAGTTCTTCTGAGGTGTGATTTAAAAGTGAAAGAAGCACTTAGCCAATCATGCTGTTTGGCTACATCATGTAGTTACAACAGTGGTAATTTAAGATTATATTAGATGGCAGGGTGGAGGCCGTGAATTGTGCTTCCACCCAAAGAGCAGCAAAACTAGAATGTGTGTTTGTCATCTCCAGATTCCTGTCTTTGTAATTTCTATTGAGCCAGAAAAAGAGAAAACCTTGTTCCTTGCACCATTCTTTGCTAATTCAAAGATCTTATATTGCCTGTCAAAAAACGTGATGCAATGGTGGGATTCAATTTTTTTTACTACTGGTTCTGTGGGCGTGGCTTGGTGGGCATGGCGTGGCTTGATGGGCATGGCTTGGTGGGCATGGCAGGGGAAAGATACTGTAAAATCTCCATTCCCACCCCACTCCAGGGGAAGGATACTGTAAAATCTCCATTCCCTCCCCACTCCAGGGGAAGGTTACTGCAAAATCCCCATTTCCTCCCTATCAACTGGGACTCGGGAGGCAGAGAATAGATGGGGGCGGGAGCCAATCAGAGGTGGTATTTACCGGTTCTCCGAACTACTCAAAATTTCCGCTACCGGTTCTCCAGAACTGGTCAGAACCTGCTGAATGCCACCTCTGACGTGATGACACACTCCAATATCATTCTGTGCTGAAAAGGGGTCTTGAAATCTGTACATATGGAAATCCTATAGAAATATAAGTTATAAGTTCTGCTGAAATTTCAACAATTTCGATTGCAGCTCAAAACCACATTGTTTATTTTGGTACTCTACTATACTTCTACTGTATTTGCTGATTATTATTATAATTTTTGCTTTAGCGTAAGAGTGTTTTTGTGCAGGTTCAAATGCATTTGTTTGTTTAAAACTCTATTATTATAATCATATTAATACATTGCTTTAGACTTTAAGAGGACAGATAGCATTTTAAACATTTATCAGTAAAGAAGTTCCAGTTCTGGTCCTAGCCTGGAAACATGAGGATTTCAAATCTAGATCTGAGGATAGGAACCTCTTCATCACTTATGGCAAACTATTGTAATAGTTTATAATGCTTTCACAATTTCAAGAAGCAGATAAGTTATTAAGAAGTTATTAATTACAAAGCATATTATAATTTGACTGAGCAAAATAGCAACCTCATTTGAAATTAGAAATGATTGGAAAACCAGATGAAACTAGTAACAAAATAATCATGGTGGCAAGCAAGAGGCTGATTAAATCGTATCTTTTTGTTTTTCATACTTTTGGATAATTTTCCAATCTAGCTAAAAAAGCCAGACCATGGAATGTGACTTGATTCAATCTTGAAGGTCTCGGTAGTTCCTTTTTTGTGCACCTTAGCTAAGATTCTGCAAAATGTCCTGAGCGTGAACAGAACAGCTCAATCTCGTAAATCCATGCCCAGAACAAAGCATACACATTGTCACACTTTTGAGCCTCAAAACATTTGTTCTGCTCAAGGAACAAAATACACATTCCATTTTGTGCACGTAGCTGTAGGTCTCCCCTTCGTTGTAAGTAGATTTGCCCTCTTACATTTGCCAAAATGCAGTGAAAAACAGAATGTAAAATACTGTATTTATTGTATATCTTACCGATTAGAATCTTTTATTCACTGATTGTAATTACATGCTTTTCTTCCTCTGTGGTTTCCTCAAGCAAGATGAAACATTTTATTTATTTTATTTTTTCAATTTCCATGTCCACCCATCTCAGTCAGTGACTGATAAAAATGACTCTGAGTTGCTTACAATCAAAAACATGCTGGATTTTTGCAGTAAGGAACATCACATTTTTTTTCAAACCACCCTCTGGCTTAATGTGAAAATTACCAAAGTTCTATCCAGCCCAGAAAATTACACAACTATAGGCTTCCCAGTGAGAAAAAAGAGCAATTATTTGGGTGCACCAGAATGTTCATTTTATTTCAAATATGTAGTGAGAGCAGTGTTTCTAGCAATTGGGGCGGGTGGGGTGTTTGATTACACACACAAGAAACAGTTTCCTGGGAGCAGATAGCTCCTGCTTCTAATTAACACCTCCCTGCAATCTTACCAATGCCTATACTGGAATGGCTTTGACCCAAAGAAATTGAAAATTGGCACCTGGAACAGTACTGTAATACCAGTTTGTTTCAAACATTTCCAACCATAAACATATAGAGTGATAATTGAATTGTCTGGAGGTAATTTTTGATTCAAACAAGCCTAGTAATTATATGGGGCTGGTTTGTTTGTTATCTCACTAGGGTCTTTGTCAGCAGAAATCTCTGTTATCCCATTAGGGCAGTGTTTCTCAACCTTGGCAGTTTGAAGATGTGTGGACTTCAACTCCCAGAATTCCCCAGCCAGCAAAGCTGGCTGGGGAATTCTGGAAGTTGAAGTCCACACATCTTCAAACTGCCAAGGTTGAGAAACACTGCATTAGGGAGATGTTAGATTTGTGCATAAATGAAGAGGCGAGGCTCAGGAACAATTGAGCATCTTTATTGTCTATTAGCTAGAATATTTTTTATATTTTTTAATTTTTATTCTCTATTTTTTCTACTCTTTTATTTTTTGTGGTTTATTTTTATCCTGACGGTGATTGATATCGATCAATTTTGATTATAAATACTGAGTGGAAAATGAGTAAGAAGGTAACTCCCCACTCTTGGGCAGCAGTGAGCCCTACAACACAGAAGACATCTGAGGCAGCAGTACCACAAGAAAAGATGAATTCCGAACTAAAAATTTTACTACAGGCAATACACCAAGACTTGAAAGAGGTAAAGGAGGAAGTAAAAAAAAATGAACGAGAAAATAGGGAAAGTAGAAGATGAAGTTATCCTCAAAATTATGCTGTGAATTAGTTGGGTCAAGTTTCATGCTAAACCATTCTATGGCTGTGGCTTTTTGAATCACAATTAACTGTGCAACACTTAAACAAATGCAATATATCGATAATTTAAAGCAGTTCTAACTCATTTTACTATTTAAAATATAACCAGTGCAGTGGCGCAGTGGTTAGAGTGCAGTACTGCAGGCTACTTCTGGTGACTGCCAGCTGCCTGCAATTTGGCAGTTCAAATCTCACCAGATTGACTCAGCCTTCCATCCTTCGGAGGTGGGTAAAACGAAGACCCAAATTGTTGGGGGCAATATGTTGACTCTATAAACCCGCTTAGAGAGGGCTGTAAAGCACTGTAAAGTTGTATATAAGTCTAAGTGCTATTGCTATAATAAAAGTAAAAGTACTCAATCCAGTCATCGTCATTTATATAAAAATAAATAAAACTATAGACAAAAACATATCTTCAATTCCAAGGACTTCAAGCAAAAGCAAAATGAGACATACTTTGCAAAAGTAGTGTAAAATAGTAATGAGGTTTTCCAACCTTGTACCAGTGGTGGGTTGTTGCCGGTTCGGACCAATTCTCCAGTCACCACAGATTTTTAAAAAAACCTCTGCGCATGCGCAAAGACTTCTGCGCATGCACAGAGGGTCATTTCTGGGAAGGGACATGCGGCGCAAAACATGCACTTCTGTTGCCATGCGAACCGGTGGGGAAGGTAAGTAGAACCCACCCCTGCTTTGTGCCCAAAGTGGGACTTCAACTTCTGTAAACTTCTATAACTGGCATTAGTTCTATCTACTGTCAGGTTCTGCTAAAGATTGAAATAATCTTTCAGTGACGTCTGTAGTGTTGCCTTCATCTCAAGAGTTTTCACTGAGATAGTTATATCAAGTTGTTTTGCAGTAAAAACAACAACAACCAATAGCCTTGTGACAGTTTAAAAACTGCATTACTCACCAGTAAAAAGTCATGCTCAGGTAATGATAATGCATAGCAGTAATAGCTGAATTACCTACTTTCATTTTTCATAGATTATACAACATGGGTGTGTCACGATGTGAAGATTGCCAGTTGTGCATCTCTACTATTTCTAGATTTACTGTATTTCCTAATCAAGCAGACATGTGATATGTTTTACTACGCATGAGTGCATTCTAGGAGTTTTGTCTCCTCCTACCTTCTTTGCCTTTGAAGCCTCGTCCGAGGCAGACGTGAATTATTAGCTGAGAAGATGTAGCTTATTAAAGGTTTATATTTTTTGTTACTTTTGTACTAAAATAAATATTTTGTTAATTAGAATGGAATCTCAGTTTTATTTTCTAAGTACGAATGACTTCAGGGAAGCAAGATCCTATATCACCTCTTGATAGGAAAATTCCTATCTGACAGGGTGGGATGTCTGGAGTGAGGAAATCTCTATGAAGAAGTCATGATAATATTAGAAGAGAGAGATTCCCCAGAAATGTATTAGAGAAAAAACATGATCATTATTTTCAGGAATTGTTTCTTCAAAGACTATGATGCATAATTAACAAATAGTTCACAGTTACTATTGAAGGTCTGATCTTATGTATTTAAATAATCTCTTTTAGATTGTTTTAAAAATCTTACATAGCTAAAATACTTTTCAGTTCATCATAATGTACACTATGTTTTGGTATTGAAGTATGGAATATTTAATTGAAATATTAAAGTACATTTAAAGTTTCATAAATGTAATTAACATTTCTTGGGTAATATTGTCTTGCAAACTAATATGCCATGGTTGAAGCCAACATGAATTCATAACTATATGTATTGAGAGATATGAGAATCTCAATTCTGAAAACATGCATGTCTGAAGAACCAGCAACAATATATTTAATACCATTTGTCTTTTCCTGGGATCAGTTGTGCTATGTATTTCAAATCTCTGAAATAATTGGGAAACAATCTTCCTTTCATCTTCCTTTCATATATTTAGATTTTTGTTAGCGTGGAGAGGTCATCTTCCTTCTGTGATTCATGCAACATTTAAAATATTTAAAATGGCATTTATTGTTTTCAGTGTTTGAAATTTGTTCTTTCCAATATCCTATACTGGTATATTTCTCATGGCACTGAATGTTAAATATTGATAAAAGCTCTTAGTCTGTTCAGTATATATACTGTATATATTATTAACCTTTTATATACAAACTCTGGGCTTTTGGAAAAAGCTGAATACTTTTAGCTGAAGACTTTTTTTTAAAGACATGGAACCTATTTAGCAATAGCCTAAACTAAAAGTATAATTTACACAGCTTTAATTGTCCAGCTACCTGGTGGAAGTATGGTTAATAAGCAATGTCAAAAAGTATAGTCAATAGACAATGAAGAAAATTTCTGATAAATAATAAATACAGGATATTACTTAACAGACAGTTTATACTGACATTGCTTAAAATGGCCTCTGCTTCTTGTAATCCTTTGAAATTAATGAAGAAACAGAACATTTTCTTCATATACTTGATAGATGGGATAAGGATTGATAGATCTCCATATGTAACTACTCTCACTAAATGTATATGTCGATATAAAGCTAATAGGCTTTTGTGGAATTCAGATAGCAGTTACTTGTATATTAAGTGAGAAGCTAGATAAAAGCATTAAGCTTTCAAAATCCCTTTTTGATGACTAAACAGTTAAGTATGAAACACTAATAACTTACTGTACTGAATTGCTTCTGTCTGTTCCTCAAAAGCAATTTTTTATTCCCAGCCTATAATTAGGGTCATTTTAAGAATGTTGGGGTTTGTAGGGTTGACTGTGGAGTTTGTCAACTTTCCCACATATGATTTTTTTAAAATGTCTTTGAAAAGGGGGTCATTGATTTGCCCACAAACCCCTTTCCTTGTCTCTTCCTGTTAAATATTACATTTAAAAGAAAAAGAAACTGCTTTTAAATTAAAAAAGATATCTGGCAGAATCAGTGGCTACAGAAGATAGGTGGTAGCATTCTGATAATTTGGTGTTTCATAAATTATTATGAAATTACAAAAAGCCATTTTGTAAATCAGGCAATTCTCAAAGTTCCAGTTATGCCCATCAACCCTTAAAGTTGAGAACAGCAGTTATAAGATCCAATTAATAAACAAGAAGGGCTCTGGCCCATGGGAATTGTTGGAAAGTAAAAATAGTGGATGGGTCTTAGCTTCGGAGAAGTTTTGAAAAAACAACACAGTGAAACAGGATGGTAGAGAACATTGATGCTGGGGAGAATGGGTGCAGGGGAAGAGGTATACATAGTGATGGAAAGCGCCCCACCCTCTTTAAATTTCTAATAAAGTAGACTATTTTTAATTGATCATTCATACTATGTTAGCCACTTTATGAGATGTACGAGTTGTTCCAGTGAGGTTACTTATATATTACTCAACCTTATGGAGATCATGCTATTAGCAATTGAGACAATTGAGATTATGCCTGGCTCATTAGGAAAAGGACACAAACATAAAGAACTTGAATTTATTGTTTAATGGTATGGATCCAGAATTAAAAGGCTCATTGATGTTAATACTACTATAATTAGTTATAAGTATGATATGGCTATTTCCCAATTAAACTGATTTATTACTCTCCTTTTTTAAAACAAAAGATCAAAAGGTCCAGGGAGCCTTATCATACCAAGTTCAATTTTAATTCACAGTGTTCATATTGATGATCATGAATATCACATTGGTCCCCAGAATGATTGGATTTAAATGTTGAGCCCACTATAAATATTTTAAACAAGACAAATTTGTCTAATTAAAACTAAATAACCGATAAGCCTGAATAGTGATTGATAGTGCAATGCACAATTTGCCACAGTAATGCTACCTGTGTATGTAATGACACAAGTGTGTAGGAAGCTGGGGTGAGATGTTCTACCCTGCGCTAACTGGCCCTCCATATGCTGGCTCCACCCCTTCTACACTTATCCTTCATGCATTCAGAGAAGTGGTCTGAAGAAAGATTCTAGCTGTACTCAGTTGAGAATGCAGAATTCCCAGCCTTTTAAGTAATTCAACTAAATGTGCTCCTTTGGATTATTGCTCTGAATGTACAGAGATTGGGATTGCCTCAGGATGAATGCACATAGATCAGAGGTGGGTTCCTCCCGGTTTGGACCAGTTCCATACAGAGGTGGGTTCCTCCCGTTTGGACCGGTTCGCCCGAACCATTAGCGAACCGCTGGTGACTTCACGATGACATCACGGAACTGGTTCAGTCAGTGCCTGTCCATGGGCATCGCCATCTTTTTTTTGATTTTTTTTTTAATTTTTATTTATTTACTTTTTTTCTTCTGAGCATGCGCAAAAGCCAAGTCTCTGGCACTGTGCATGCGGTCGCCATCTTGTTTTTGGCTTTTTTTGGGAGGGTTGGATTTTTTGCCACTGTGCATGCATGCATGCACGCAGCGCTCCTGCACCCATGAGGCACGGGAGGAAGCGAACCAGCAGCGAGGTAAGTTAGAACCCACCCCAAGTTCTATAGAACCAGTAGTGGGAATTTCCC